>JBBMKC010254258.1:0-10179 GCA_037834085.1 Bipalium vagum | reverse complement strand
CTTTATTTTTTAATACAATTTTACTTTGGAGTTAAAACCCGAGATAAGGAGTTAAGAGAAAAGTCAGATCACCCTTCTGTATCACCCTTCTGTTCCTCTCTCACTTGAGGAACTTTTGACCCAAAAGTGGTATTGATGGTTTGATCTGTGAAGTGAAGCATCACTTTTTGACCTTTCGTAGTTTCTGCCAATAATCCTGTAATTTTAAGAGTATGTCCCTTAGATGATAGCAAGGTAGACAAATTGGGTAATTTTGCAGTATTACTGAATCATATTTGACTGGACGCCCTAATATAGTGGATATAGGTGCGTCTACATCAATGGGTTCACCAAGAGTTGTCGTACTAATAATGGGTGTATCAAGATTTATCGTATTTGGTTTGGATTGAAATAGTCTTCGTTTTGCCTCGTGAATCATCTTAGGAAGTGGAGATCTCTTCCTAGATGAAGTGGACGGCATTTGCATATGTTTCATTTCCTTGAGTGGCGTTACTGGATTTGTTACTGGTTTGTTGATCGGTTTTGATGTTGTTGGAATATTGGCTGTTGGCAATGGAATGTCAAACGGAATATTGACTGATTCATCTAGTGATAAAACGCAGTCTTCGTATTCCGATTCAGTTTCACTCTGAGTCTTAACTTCACTGTAGCGGTTTAATTCAGACAATGAGATTCCTTTGCCTCTCTCCAGTATGGATTTTACGATTTTTGATCCTCTGCTCTTTGGAGCTGGTAAAGGTCGAATAAAAGGTGTTGGAGGTATTGGATGAAGTATTTCTTCCTTAGCTAAATGGTCTTTAATACTAGATGTAACTGCCTGTAATTCTTTAATTAGGCCTAATTCAATTTTAAACCATATTTATCTTAAGATTTTGACATAATACTTTTCTCCATTCGGGGCCTTCGCCTGTTGTTGACACGATTTCCGGAATATTCAGCTTTCTGGCTGCCTGTTGCAAGCGCACAGTGCCTTGAGCTGAAATATTCATAACTTGTTTTAAATATTGGAGTTGGGGAATATCGATATATGCTGCAACTGATGCTGTGTTAATTCCGCATATAGTGAATAAATATTCCATGAGGTGGGATATAACAATTTTGTTTTGAACTGCTTTTTGAATTAACTTCCAGGCTTTTGGCTCGTCACGACCACTTTTTGAAGGCGTGATCATGTATACCTGTTTGTTGGGAATTTAATTTAATGAATTGCCAGGGTGTAAAGATTTCTTGTAATATCGTTTTTGCACATGTATTGTCAATAGAGCGTGAGTCGCCAAATCGGAACCCGCTCTATATGTAGTTATATCCACGAATACTGCCGTTGTTTGAATAAACCCCAAATCGGATCGAGGTAGAAAATAGGCTTGTTCTGTTTTGAGGGCGTTGAACACTTGATCATCGGTATGTTAAAGAGTTGTATTGGGAATGAAATCTGGACCATAGAGGTCTTCTACTGCAATGAGGGTATCACATTTTCTCGTCTCGAAACACAGAGATCGAGCTCTGTCAGAGAGTTTCATGGCTTTAATTGTGTGATAACGATCCACTTGTGTTAGTGTAGGAATTCAACCTATTCTTACAGTTACTGAATTAGTGCAAGTATGCATGTGAAAATTTTCCTCCGTACAGGTAACATCCTTTAGATAGGGAACTATGTCCTTCAAATAGATTACTCCGGGGTTTTTCATTAAATAGATATACAGCACCCATTTTGCTGTACTGATAAATTTGCATTGATTGGGAATATCGGTGATTTCCATTCTTACACTGTTTGGAAAGAAGAGATCTTCATGTTTCTCCATTAACTTGATACACTCTACATAAGGTGCTTTTTGGTAGGAAACGATGTTGAGAACGGCTTTCTCTTTAGAATCTGGTAGATATTGGCTGAGGTGAATTGTGTGATTTTTCGTAACGTGATCTTGTACTACTCTTTGGGGAGACTCGCTTGATTGATTTGGTCGAGACAATTGAAATCCTTTCATATCTACAAAAATTATATTCATTAACACCAGCAACACCAGTCTAAATACTAAATGGCTTAGATGTGTGTATACTGGGCTTTTGCAACAATTTACAGAAAGACATGGCTGTTGAAACGCAACACCTGTCCTATGCTGTAATTGCTATTGTGGGGACTCCCAGGCAAAGGAGGCAAAGGGTCAACAGAAAAGAAGAAACAGAGTTGATTTTGGACTATTATTCAAATTCAAAACTAAAGACATTTTTATGATCCAGTGTGTGTATGTGGAGTGAACTAAATCACTTTTGTGATCAAAATTTTATTTATTTAGTGATCCAATTTTTATATGCATGTGAATTATATATTGTAAAAAATATTTGTATCTGTATCGGCGGAGGAGCGCTTTTTGAATAGCGAGGGCTCTTTTAGCAAGGTTAGCAAAGAGCATTCTATAAATCTTTACGGGACTTATCTTTAATAATAATTAATAATTATTTTGCAACTTGTTTTGAAATTGATAGAGTGTTTGAATCGTTTTATAAATTTTAAAATAAAAATATTTATTAAAACAATTACCATTTGTTTTGATTTGACTTAGTGAAAGTATTAATTTTTTTTTATTATTATTGTCACATTATACTTAAACGTATAATAAAACCATCACCCAGTCGATTTTCAAAATATACATATTCATAACGCAACCTTTTACAAATTCCGAACGTTTCACTCTCTAAATCCTTCTGATATTTAAAACGAGCTTAGTGTTAAGGTTTGGTAAGGCAAATTAGAAATTGTAATCTCAAAACCACCATAAACTACCAACCCTTAACACTATAATTCGGTCATCTCATAAGTAAGCGACTCAATCATTAAAGATTGGTTGCAACTTCTACAATATTTCTTTTTAATTAAAAATTTAATGAAGTAAAAGGAAAAAAGTGAAAATGTTGTGACAGAAATAAAAGACAGAATAATAATAAGTGCTAGGAAAGAGCGATTTGACCGGGGAATCAAATCTAAGACCAGATTTTTCATAATTTTATCATTATTTTGAAATCTTCTATTTATTTGTTCAACAAAATTATGATTTTTAAATCGTTTTACAGGTGGATCTTTATGAGAATCCAAAATTTTATTCAGTCGATCGATTGACATTTTTCTAGTTGATTCATTTTTATAAATAAGAAAGGATGTTAATACAGAATCAATTAACTCCCACTGATTTTTTACTAGAATTTGTTTTCTCCATTCTATCTTCATTTCTACCTGATATCAAATCGATAAGAATAATAAGGTTTTTATTTTTTTCTAAAATACCACAGAAATTTCCTCTGTCCTTTATTAGGCTTGTAAATGATACAAAGGAGTCGTTCCGACTGGTGAGTTTGGTAAAACCATGATCGTTCGCCGTTGGATATTTTCATCGGAACAGACATTCTTTTAAGGTGAATCCTTCTTTGTATTTTACAATCTTGGAATGTATTGTATTCATGCAAAGTAATTGTTACTGTTTATCTGAGAGTATTGTTTAAATCTCTTAAGATAAATAATTGTAAACCAGGATATACATTTGATGAGAAAACAGGGTATTTATTAGCATTTACTATGAGTTTAATATCGGCTGATGTGTATGGATTAATAATTATAGCTAACACTGTTTTGGCGGGAATTATGGAGATATCAGTGAAACATTTATGGATTTTTAAAGTGTAAGTGTTGTCAATTAATACGAAGAATAATAATAAACAAAGTAGTAGTTTATTTGATCGTAAATTATATCGAGGTGCTGAAGATGACGATTTTGACAATGATTGCTTACCTTTATTATTTTCATCTGTTTTACTATCAGCTTCGCTTTTATAAACAGAATCCACTTTTTTATATCTATTCATGTGGATTAATTCAGGATCTTTTTTGGGCTTTTGTGGATTTTTTAATAGAAAATTATTGTCGAAAATCTTTTCGATGACGTAGGGTCCTTTGAAAGTTCGGGTTAATTTTGGAGTTTGACCTTTTTTTATTGCTGGATTCTCTACCATTACTCTGTCACCAATAGCTAACAAGAGGTTTTTTGATTTTTTATCATATGACTCTTTCATTATTTCTTGATTGTATTTTATGCTTAAGCCTGCTCTCTTCCAAGCTTCTTGCATTCGTTCCTTCATTATCGTAGCATAATCTGGTTCTTCCATATATTGGCTAATTGGACTTTGAAATATGAGATCTATTGGCATATTTGTATGACGTAGATACATGAGGTAGAACGGAGTATATCCCGTTCCAAAATGTACTGCATTTCGGAAAGCGAACAAACCTGAAGCGATGTGTACATCCCAATCATTTTGCTGCCTATTAACATAAGAAGATAACATACTGGCTAAGGGATAATTGAACCTTTTTACTAAGGATGATAGGATGCGGTATTTAATTTCAATATACCAAAATTATTATTAATTGCCATTAAAAGTTCGCTCATGAATTCTCGTCCTCGATCTGTGAGTAACTTTCTCGATACTCCATATTGAAAAACGATTTGCTCAACAAAAATCTTTGAAATTGTTTTGGCTTTATGATTTGGTATAGGAAATGCTTCGGGACATTTTGTTAAGTAATCGTTCATTACTAAAATATAAACGTTACCTGAGGTGGTTTCAGGTAATGGACCAACGATGTCCATAGCGATCATTTCCATGGGAGCTGGAGGTACTGGCATGGGTTTTAATGGAGCTTTCATTATTTGACCAGTGTTTCTTCTGGTTTGACATATTTTACACATAGTGCACCATATTTTAATATCATCATTCATATTGGGCCAGTAGTATTTCTAAGAGATTCTTGATTTTGTTTTTCGATGAGACAAGTGACCTCCAAGTGTACCGTCATGATACTGTAACAAAACAGATTCTCGAAGAATTTGGGTAACGAATATAACTGAATTTAAATTATTTTTGACTTTTAACAAATCATTTTCCCAATGAAAATTTTGTAATTGTGTAGAGAATGTTGTGTTTTTGTTACAAGTGCTGGGTTTTTAAAATAATGATCATTTTCTTGAATTTCATCATCTTGTTTGACTATTTCTTTGAGATCTTGTATTGAATTTAACTGTTTGATATGATCAATAAGACATATTTCCGGCATACTGGATAATGCGTCTGCGTTAGCGTTGGCTTTGCTCTTTCGATATATAATTTTATAATAATACTCTTGGAGCTTTAGAGACAATCGTATTAGACTAGATGATGTGTCTTTATGTTTCTCTAAATAGGCTAAGGGATTGTGATAGGTATAAACTACAAATTCTCGACCCCATAAATGAGTTTGGAATTTGGTAACTCCAAAAATAATAGCCAAGCATTCAAGCTCAATTGTAGCATAATGTTTCTCATGGGTTTTTAAGCTTCTGCTGACGTATGCAATTGCGTAGTCTTTTCCATTATCATCCTTTTGACCCAGTACGGCTCCAATAGCTGTGCCGCTGGCATCACACATCAATTCAAATTGCTTTTTTGGATCTGGTTATCTTAATACTGATGAATACGTTAGGCGTATTTTGAGTTCATCAAAAGATTCTTGATGCTTAGTTGTCCATTTAAATTTTTCTTCTTTTTAAAGCAATTTATTAAGTGGCGTTGCAATTTTTGCAAAGTCTCTAACAAACCTTCGGTAATAATTAACTAAACCGAGGAATATTTGGACTTGTTTTGGAGTTTTTGGAGCGACTGCATTTTTTACTTTACAAATGATTTCCGGATCAGGTTCCATACCTTTAGCGGAGATTATATGACCAATATATTTCAATTTGTCTTGTGCCCATTCAAATTTTGTGGGTTTGATTTTAAATCCTGCTACTTTAATACGCTTTAGAACTTCTTCCATATCAGGCATATGAGTTTCAAAATCGGGTGAGAAAACAATTATATTGTCTATGTATACCATCACATGAGATATATCCATCAACATAAGGTTCATCGCTCTTTGAAATGTGGCTGGTGCTCCTGTACGACCAAAAGGCATTTTATTAAATTCATATAATCCATTTTCGGTAATGAACGCTGTTGCTCCTCTTGAATTTTCTGCTACTTCAATGTTCATGTAACCTGATTGGAGGTCTATTGTGATGAACACCTCTGAGGTGCCTAATTTATCAAACATGTCTTCTATCAGAGATAACGGATAATTATCTTTGACTGTTATCTCGTTTATCTATGCAAAATCTCCATTCTCCTCCCTTCTTTTTGACTGCGATCATCGGAGAAGACCAAGGCGAGGAGCTGGGACTAATTATACCCGTCTCCAACCAATGTGCTCTTTGCTTATCAGCTTCTGTTTTGAGAGTGTAAGGCGTTCTGTATGCACGTTGTTTGATGGGTTGGGGATTTGTCAATTGAAGTACCAACATCAAATTCATGTTTGGCGAATGCATCACGATATATTCGTAAAAGTTGAGTGAACCGTTTTTGCTGTCCATAAGTCAACGTTGGCGTCGTGACTTGAACAGGTTCATAGACCTTTGTGGCTCTAGTAGGGATTGGTCGTGACTGATGACTATATTCAGTAATTGAACCAATTCGCATGCCATTTCTTATCCATCTGGGATGAATATCGAAATTCGCTATTCTTATTTGCCATCATTTTTAAAGTATGATCTAAATCATGTCCCATTAGTCGGACTATGCATCGAAGAGTTCCAACAAGAGGGAAAGAATTTCCATCAACTCCTACGACCGAAATGGGAGTTGTATTTCCAGCTTTCTGTTCAGCATCATTTAGTATGCGTACATCTATCAGTGATGTTTGAGCTCCTGTATCAATAAGAGCTTATACTTAATGTTTCTTGACTTTGATTCTCATGGTTGGCCTAGTTTCCGTTAATTGGGACGTAAGTACACAACATGAATTGGTTGGTGTAGCTATTCTGATAATATTATTATTGGATACTATTAAATTTGCAATAGTTAGTAATTCTAATCTAAGAGCAATATCTAAAGCTGTACTGCCATCAGTACTTTGTAAATAAACATTGAGATCTGACCTGGTTAATAATAATTGAGTGATATTTGTGTCTTCTGACACTACTGCTGTATGTAACGCCGTTTCACCATTCATCGGATTTTGATCATTTACATTTATTAGGTAATCACCGTTATCATCTTTCAATTCTAGTAACATTTTAACACCTGTTTCAAAATGCTTTAAAATGGCGGCCTGTAAAGGTGTATAATAATTATTTGGAAAACTGTTGACCATTTAAACTAAGTTATGTTCCTTCACTTTGCTTAATAAATATCGCAAAGTAGCAACATTCATTGCGTCAATAGCATAATCAATAGCTGATCTTCCCATTTTATCTCTTTTGTCAATTCGACAACCAAGATGTACTAGAGTTTGTATGAGACAAAGTGGTACATCACAAGTGGGTAAGATAATTAAAGGAGTATGTCCAAAAATATTTTCAAGCTCTAGAATCCACCAATATTGATCTTTGATTATTCGTATAATGTCATTAGCTTGATCCACATTACCTTTTAATATGGCATTGTGTAATGGTGTATCTCCATGCTGATCAGGTATAGTGAAGATAATAGGCAATCGAATTGCAAGATGTTCAAACATACCTGTTTGATCTAATCCAAAAGCATATTGATGTCCTAGAGTGGCTACTTCACCAATAATATAACTGATTGTCTTATTTTTCAAGGTTAAATCAGTTGGTATCATGAATGTAGGTTGATCATGATTGAAGATCTATAATCAGCTGACTGTAATTCATTTATGTTGACTATTTCCATTGGTGGTGTATTAAGTTCCTTTTCCTCTGGTGTACCAAAAACTTCTTCAAAGCTGGGTAATGAAGATGTTGCAATGTAACATGGAGAACTTGTGGTTGTAGGTATCTCATTTCCATTAATGAGTTTATTAGTGGCAAAATTCAGCATTAAATTAGGCATTTGCTTTAGCAAATCCATTCCTAATACACATTCATGTGAATTGTCGTCTCCAACTTTGATATTACAATGAATGTGTTGGTTAAATAATTCAACTTGGCAACTTAAAGTTCCTACTAAATAGTATGACATTGAACCAATACCTAAAACGATATGGCGCGTATGATCCATGATTTGTAGTTCATTTGGTGTTAAGATTCCTTTATGTATGAGAGATGTTGTCGATCCGGTATCGATCAAAGCAACTAATGTATAATCGTTTACTTTTACCTTTATATAAGGTCAATTATCTTCTCTTGGGATTTGCATCATCATAAAAGATGGTGTAGTATGTGGAATTCCAAGTCATAGCATTTCATCATTATCTCGTAAATATTGTCAATATTTAACTAAGTCCGATTGCGGATACAAAGAATGTCTACTTTGTCTTCTATCTAAACTGGTTGCTCTGTTTTCATCCACATTTTAAGATGGTAACGATGGAGCTTGTGGTTTACTTTTGAATTTATTATAAATTAGACTAGTAGTACTGTAAACATCTTTAAGTTCTTTATTTTCCCAATTTGGCCAATATTCATGGGTTTTGATAGGTTTTGGTAAAGGTGAACCACCAACATTATCGTTGTGGTTGTTTCGACTACTTCAACTATGATGTTTCCTTCGGGATAAACGATTAATCGATTTATATTGATTGCGCTTTGTCTTATAGATTCGATATCCTTTTTGTGTTTTTTATGAAGTTCACGATTAGCAATAGGTGGACAGAAGGCCAATATGATTCTCCAAGAACATCCCCATGCGTGATATAGACTTTTTCCCGACATAAAACTGCTAGCTATACCTTTTAATATTTGACAAATAAAAGAGATACCTGAAAAACCTGCAACCCATGTGCCAAAAGTTGTGAATTCTCCCCATATGTAGGATATTACGTTTTTTGCCGCATAAATATAATGATCCGCTCCAAATAGGAGATTATAATCTGTTTTACCTGTTTGGTGATTATATATTTTTGTCATCATATCTACAATTCCTCTCTCCTGAGCCTAAGGAAATAATATCACTTTCCTGGCTTTGTCAATGTCTTTTATAGAATATATTCCATCATTATTAATTGTCCTCAGAGGTTTGAATTCGATCATGTTCTGTAATTCTAATGCATCAATTGTTTGTATGGGTTCTCTTGGTGGTTTTCGTTCAGGTAAAGAGATCCATTGATCTGCGATTTTGTACACTGGCGATATAATTGGTCCACAAATAAATTTTTGAAGTAGAACATTATATTCCAATAACACACGAGTAATAGGTGTCACAAATCGTAACCTTTGTTGATATAATACAGGCAAATCGCTAGTACATTCGTTATAATGGGCTACGGAAACGTTTACTATAAACGTTATTTGTAAGTATATAGAAATTCTCCCATTCTTCTTCCAAAAACTCCATCTTGAATTAACAAAGATGTCATTTCGGGGTAATTTATGGCTAGTAAAAGTCGATTTTTCATTATTTCTCGTGCCAATTTACAATCATTTATTATTGTCTCTTGATAGACATCTTCAATTGCTTTTGAAGATCATGGTAGAGGTAATCCACTTTATTATTCATATACATGGCTAATTTGATATCCGAACTATCCTTTACTGAGGCTTGCAGAACTTGTTGTTGATTAACATAGATTCCTTTATAATTTGTTTCCTGTACTGCTATTCCACATTTTATAATTTCCTTTTTTATTATTATCCGAATTATTTCATTTACATCGGTTGTGATCAGTACTGTAGGGGTTTTTGATTCAAGGTTAGGACTTGGATCAGTATGATAGTTACTAGGTATTTTTGTATATTCGTTGTTAGAAATTACTGGCTGAAAACCTGAGATTTCTTGAAAAGATGTCATTTTTAGAAATCTTAGATTACAAGGGTTTTTTACTGCTTCGTATAATAGAGTGGCTTCCGGTGTTAAGCAAAAATCTTTTTTCATATTACACGATGGTCTGGATAATAATTGACCAGTATTGACATCAAAAACTCCTTCGTAAGCTAGAAATTCGATTTGGTAAACTTCTTTGCAAATGTCCATATCGACCACATATGAAGCATTTTACTTTTTATTCTATTAGGTTGGCAATTAAGTTCCCGCCGTTTTTATAAATTGTAGCATTTCGCATCTAATTAAATTTTTTTGTTTGAATATTTTAAATTAATCGACAGCCACTAATTTGTTCTACCGCAATGTATGAATTTTTTATCAATTTCTTATATTATA
>JBBMKC010254257.1:0-20378 GCA_037834085.1 Bipalium vagum | reverse complement strand
AATAATAATAATAATAATAATAATAATAATAATAATAATAATAATAATGATGATAATAATAATAATAATGATGATGATGATAATAATAATAATAATAATAAGAATAATAAGAATAATAATAATAATTTTTGCCTTATGTGTTTATATTAAAAATATAAATTGAAATTTGAACTTATCATAGGTACCAAGAAAGTAGACGGACAACATAAAAGTTTTCTTTTATTGTGTTTATTTGATTTAAACATTTTGTTTATGTCGTTATATTTGCATAATGTGTGATTTTATTTTTTCTAATTTTAAGTTATCGAAAATAATAATTTTTTATTTGTGAACCTAAATCGTTAAAAATTTTAGCTGATAATTTTTCTGGTTTCTTTTTTTGTTCGTCTTTTCATAATTGCATATCCTCTTCTTGGATATGGAACTTGGATTTTTTTTATTGCCCTTGGATTACGCAAACTAACCCATGGAACAATAGAGATTGGTAGTGTAATTTGCGTAATCAGTGCTGATTGATTTAATTTTTAATTATCAATTAATATCTTACGGGTCAGGAATATTATTATTTTAGAAATAATTACTGGAGTGGGGATCCTGCTATTTTTAGCTTACATTTCACCGCAAGAAATAAATACTTATCAAAAACATGAGAACTTACCGAAAATTCTGAAATCAAGAATCTCTTATGTCATAAGATCCCAGCCGTGAAGAACCAAATTCCGACAAGAACCTGAAGACAAGCATAAATGTTTTTATGAAAAAAACTAAAAATTGTCTTGATTACATTTTTCCTAAATATCATTTGATTTTCATTAATTTGTTTGTTATTTTTGTTCCCTACAAATGTCAAAAAAGGTTTGTTTAAATAATTTGTTTTATTTTAAATGTTTCTCACAGAAATTTTCCTTTATTCTTTCACTAAATATTTTTAAAATTATGTTATAATTAACTTTGTTATTTAAAATAATAAATAATTTAAAAAATTATTAGGTGTACAAATAAATAATCCAAATTTTTAATTATTATATATAATTAATATAGTTGTTTTAATATTTCAATCTGCGATTAATATTCAAGTCGATTATTAATATATTATATTAATCAGGTTATCGATTAATAATATATTAATATCAGGTTTTCAAGAAGATTAAACAGAAATGTCAAAAAATACGGTCCAGCAGTGTCTAACATAGGAACAGACAATGTACTTATAATATATAAAAAACTACATTTTCGCCACTGCAATCTATACGAATTTCAGTAAGAGAAAGTGCAACAACAGTAATTAAATCTATTTGTTCTTTTCTTGGTAAAGATGATTAAAATAAGATGATGAATACGTCGTCGGACGTATACGCATTTTGGTTCAGACGCTTTGAAAGTGGTGATTTTAGCTTATTGGTTTGGAACAAATACCCTGATAATACAGCAGTGATACATGCGGAACTTGCTAAGCAATTGGGAGTAACTCAGAAAAACAAAAAACATTTATTTTATTAATTCAACATAACATTAAGATAAAAGTATTTTAAATTGGTCAATGTTATTAATATTAGTTATATAATTATTATATTTAGTCATTTTCTGAGTTACTATTTACCAGAATTACACTTTATTAAAATATTTTCAATTTATTACTGCACATTTAAATTTTAATATTAAAGAGTAATTAGAAATTGACTTAGTAGTAATAACATTAATATATGAAATAAATAAAATATTTATTTGCTTAAAATGATTTAATTTTTGAAACAAGTACAATAAATTTTAATTTATTAGATTCTATATTTTAAAAAATCAATTTAAAAATCCTTATTACGGTACCCGGGTTATTCTTATTGAAAAAATATTATTAATAAATTCAGAACTTTTCAATGTTTATTTTTCTAACAAAAAATTACATGACAAAACTTGTTTATAGCAAAAATTGATTTTCCTTGATCCCATAATTCTGGATCACATTTTCTGAAAATAATTAAAATATTTTTTAATTAATATATTTGATAATTTTTCTATTGATTTTTTGAAAAACTTATTTCATACTTCAATTGACTGAAATTTTTTTTTTTTCATATTGATTTTCGATTTGTACTTTTTATTTTCATAAAAAGGGGCCTCCTAGGGGAATCAATTGGTAAAATAGTTTAATGAAAGTGCCCATCTCGTTTTCTAGGAGCCACTATAAATTTTATATAAATTTTAAAAAATTATTATTTAGGAAAATTATCAGTACAACTGTGTTTATGTCAATGTGAAAAAAGGTTTTTTTTAATTTATTATTAAATTTTAAATGATCAATAAATTTGATCCACAATTTTTACATTATAAAATTTGTAAACTGGAATTAAAATCTGAATAAAAAAAATTGCTTAGAAAACCAAAGAAACTTAAGATCTTCTAGACATGCTGCCAATTTTCTCAATGAATGATTTTTTGTTCCAAAGATATTTTGTTAGTAAAATTTTTTAAAATAATATTTTTATATATATATTAATTTTATTTTTTACAAATATTATTATATTTGTTTTGAAATTAAAAAGATTAAAATTAATAATGTTAATAAATATACTTCATTTTATCATTTTTTTAATTGACATTTAACTTTTATTTGTTATTAATGCGTACAGAGTCAATTTGGTTTCTATTCTCGCTATTCTTATTTAACAATAAAGTGACCCTCTTTAAAACCTACATAAACTATTCTCAAAGCCTTTCCCTTCACAATTTCATTTCGGTAAGTGGTTCGAAAGTTTTTCTTTGTAAACGTATATATTATTTCTTCAAAATTCTGGGAAATGTTGGGTATGTGATTTTTACGTGAAGTTTTCATTTTAGTTGATTAAAGTGATTAGTTATAATAATTATAACAAAATCTAAAATAAACAGTGATCAGTTGATTTCTGCTAGATTTTATCTTTTCAAATCATTAAATTTTAATTATAATTTAAAACCTAACAGAAAAAAATCTCTTCAAAAATTTATTCAATTATATTTCTTCTGTTTATATTTTATAATTGTTGAAATTTTTATACAATTTTTAATTTTTCTAAAGATATAATCATTTTGTTTTAGGTAATATCTTCAAAAATTAAAAATTGAATTGAAAATTTTCTATTTTAGTCGGAAAATAATGTCCGATTTTGAAATTCAACTTTAACCTCAAATCAATTAAGTTCAAATGAACTTTATTAAATGAAATAAAAATTATTTTACATATATCAAATAATTGTATTTTAGTAAAATGATAACATTTGTTTGACAAAGCATAATTGACATTGCTGAAAAAATATTCAATAATCAGGGTGTTGCCAAATTTTACAATGTTGGGATAAATAACCTTATTTCCCCTGGGCAAAAAATTTTAGTGGTTGTTATTTTGACTAATAAAATTTATTTAGACCTGATTTATTTAAGTTTATAGTTGAGTGTAAAATCATTTATTATTTTCCCACCAGCTAAAAAAATTATATTTCCAATGTGTTTCATAACTATTGATATATATTATCAATAGCTATAAAATTAAATCTTACGCATTTTGTGATCAGATATTGTCTACATTTCTTCGGCAATATTAAATCAAGATTGTGATCATTTTTTTTCTATTAGTCACCAATTTATATTTAATAATTAATACAGTGCTCCAACTAATTATTGCCGCCCCTTGAGAATATAATAAATCTTAACTAATTTAAATTAAAATAATTTTTTTGATTGTTGTATTATGCATGAAATATTTTTAAGATTTTAAAATAAATTTTTCCTAACAAATCAACTATTTACTTAACATAAAAGTGATTTGTTATAATATATCAAATAATTAATTCCAACTAATTATTGCCGCACTTATTTAAAAGTGAAATTATTTAAATCTAATTATATAATTTAAACGTTTGAAGATTAAATACTAAATGTAACTACTTCTGTCTGACGAATACTAAGATTTTATAAAAAAATTATGTAGTAAGATGAGTAAAATTGCAAGATTAACCGACACCGAAAATGGAATGATCTATGCCTACCACGACGCCGGAAAATCGAACAGATGGATCGGCTCCAAGTTAGGGAAGAATGAAAGTAGTATAAGATACTTTTTGAAGATAAAAAATAAAGAAAAGAAGATATTGGGTTCTAAGGCAAAGATTTCCGCAGCAAAAAAGCGTTCCATTATTAGGAATGCCAGCAACCAAAGCATATTTCTGTGCGAAAAAAACCCCCTATTCAACCTAAATTGGTTCGTAGAGATCCGGTATAAGAAGATGTTGGTAAAACCCCCTTTGAAGCCACAACATAAAATCAATCGTGCCTTTTGGGCTAAAGAGAAAATGACGTGGGTCACCGAATGGGAAAAGGTCATCTGAAGTGACGAACAGAAGTTTAATTTGGATGGACCCGGTTAGATATCTTTTTCGAATAGACACACTGGAGGAGATTCCTTGTTGATTTGGGGTGGTTTCAATTACAACGGGAAGTCGACTGTCGCGATTATTACCGACAGATTAAATCAATTTGATTATCAAATGCTCTTAGGAGAACATTTACTTCCCTTTATGAATGATTTTGGCGGGGAGACAAACCAATTTTCCAACAGGATAATTGTCGATGCCATGTTGCACGTTCCACTTCGCAATGACTACAAGACAAAAATATCGATGTTATGTCTTTGTCGCCCTATTTACTAGACCTGAATTCCATAGAAAATCTTTGGGGGATACTAGCACGCCCGTTATATGATAATTGGAAACAATATGAATCAATTTCAGAGCTGGAACGAGAGATAATTCGCTGTTGGGAAAAAATCCATAACAGCGTCCTGCGAGCACTAGTAAATTTTATGCCAAATAGGATTTATGAAGTGAATTATTCCCATGGAAGTTGAACTAAATATTAACAATCAAAAAATAATTCAAAATGTATTTTTTGTTATGATATACGTCTTTTGTAAATAAATTATTGGTATTTTTTTAGTTAATTTTTACTTTTTTTAAAAATTCCTTGCGCGAAAATACGGTAGTTATTTTTCGTTTAGGGATTTTGATCTTTATGATAAAAATAGATGTAACAGTTCCTGATCATTTTTTAATCGTCATTCCACGCCAACAATTATAAAAAGATCATCTAAAAACTTTAGTAATATACGAGTCTCAAGGTTTATACAATGGATCTCATCCTTAAGGGGGAACAAACAATATCTTATCTCAATAATTTTCTTAAAAAGAAGATTTTACCAAAAAAAAATAGCAACATTAGATCTTTTATTTATGTTCTATATTAGGTGATATGTGCTTTAATTAACTAATTTAATAAATAATTCAACCATAATTTAATCAATTGGTAAGATTTATTAGTGGTTAATATTTGAATGTTAAAGTAATGGTATATTATTTTGTTAAGGTGTACGGCAAACAAAACCGATCGATTTAATTTGACTAATTTTATTCCAAAAAGAAGCACATTTATAGGATGCGTTGTTGGAGAAAGGCATACGATGCTTTCAGAAATTTATGGCAACCGTGCTCTCGAGATTGGTTTCGACAATTCCAAATGGGTGACTTTGGTTTTTAGGATAAACAACGCCCAGATCAACCAAAACACTTTCAGATGAAGATTTGGAATGATTTATAAAAATGTAAAAATATAATTTTACATATTATAGTTTATTTATATTTTTCTAAACTTTGTATGTTTGAAATGAGATGAAATTTTATTCAATGTTTTCCATTCTTGAATACATTTTCGAAAAATATATTCCGTATTTAAAGCAGCCTTAGTCCATCTTATACAATGTAAATTTTTTCAATAGGTTAATTTAGGTTTTCAAAAAAATATATTATTATAAAAATATTTTTCAAATCATTTTCATAAGAAAAATATTGTTTTACATAATTTTCTTACAGAATTGTAAAATAATACTTCTTTAGTTAATTCCTTAATCTTTAATTTAAGAATTTTAAATTGCATATATAATTTTTCCAGAAAAATTATCTTATTTGTAATAGGCAGATAATTTAAAATATATTTAGCTTTTCAAAAAATATTTCGAATATTTATTTATTGTTATTATTATTTTAAACAGAAAATATTCAGTTTTATATAATCACAATTAATTTTATTTTTATGTTAATTTATAAAGCACATTTAAGTTACTGGAATATAAAATTGGCTACTTACCAATTAATATCGGGTCTTCGCTTTGTTTTTATTGACATTTTTCTTTTAAATTAATGCTCCTTTAACAAAAGATGTTACCATCTACATGGAGAAAATTCTGAAATTCCGTAGCTTGTATCCAGCATAAAATTTTTACAGGGGGAAGCTTTCTGTAAACTTCCGAATCTGTCTGAAAATTGTCAAAAACGAAGATAATATTAACATATCGTGAGGTTTTGGAACCTTGGGTATCGAAGATTTCTATCATGTAACATGTCTAAATAATGCGTGGTGGAGTTCTACAGACAAAACAATTAATTATAAAACAGGTATAATTTCAGATATGAGGAGGCTAAACAGATCTGGGGAATTTTTTTAATTATTTTTTATTATCCAAAAACGTTTTGTAAGGGTGACGATGTTGAAAAATTCATCACGCAGTGTTTAAGGTATTTCACAGTGAATGAGACACCAGTGAAAAGAAGGGAAACCTTGATCTATTGTCTATTAGACTTAGATTTAGTGGAGAAGTACAAAAGCACAGCCGGAAAAGTTAGTGAATTCGAAGATTACGTTTGGCCTTTTCCAAACCAAAAGATATGATAGGTGATTGGGAAAAGTTAATCAAATATCGTAGAGGAGCCGATAGTGTGGAAAATTTTCTCCAGAACGTCCGTAAAATGGTGGAATATGTCTTGTCACAGGAAATAACAAAGGAAAGCCTTTTGAAAAAAACTCTTATTAGATGCATAAAAGATTCAGAAATCGAGAAGGAGATCGAATTGAGGAAGTTAGGAATCATAGAAGAAATGGAAGATTTAATCAAATTAATAGATGGAATCCGACAGAAACACTCTATCAAGTCAATACCATCAGGATCTATAGAGACGTAGCGACGAAAGGTAGATATCAGAATGTACGGAGGCCCAAAGCAGGAGTTCGACCTGTTGTAGAGCAAGTCAGATCAGAATGTCATTCTTGCAAAAGATCTAGTAACACAGAAAACGATTGCCAACAAGAAGACAAAAAGAATGCTGGACGTGTAAAAAAATCGGACATCTTAGCCGAGACTGTCCAGAGAAGAAAATCCCTACATTTTTTGGATGTGGAAAAGCAGGACACAAAAAAAGCAATTGCACAGTTCACAAATGACAAAGGTGTGAAAGAAATGGTCACCAAGCTTCTGAGTGCTACACAAATGTAAATAAAGGTCAGAGAAGAAACCGGAATCGGTACGAAATCAATCATGAGATCAGTGGAAATAAAAGAGTTAATGCTATTAGTGAAGTTGTGATTTGATATCCAAAGTAGACTATATATACATATATATATATATATAAAAGAAGAATTTGAGAATGCATCGGTGTACCCAAAAGACAAGGCTTCACTAGTAGGGAAGCTAGTGGGAGCCATATACTAGAAATTAAGAACACATATTCCCAAAGAATTGAGACTGATCAAGGAGTGACGCGAAAGGCAGAGAAAGTTTACAGATTTTTGAAGAAACAATTTGAGATTAAAATTGTAATCAAGTGAATGCGATTGTAGAAAGTGAAGAGACAGTTATTTCGTATGACAGAATGCAGGGACGTTCAAAAGTGAGAGTAAGAGTGATTTTTTTGAATTGGATATTCTATTGGATACGGCAGCAGGAATTAATGTAATGAGCACGAAGATTGCCCAGAAACTGACAGATGTTAAGATTCAACAGTGAAAAACTGAGATGTGCAAACGATAGTTATTTAGAGACAAGAGGGTCAATAAACGTAGAGGTCAGTGTTGGGCAAGATAGAAAAGTAGTAAGATTCATAGTGGCTGAAAGTATCACTCCTGAGTTGATAGGTGGGATGGAATTTCTTTAAAAAATCTGATATGTTTGGAAGCAACAATATGAAAGTAAAACCAACAAGGAAGAAGATTTGGGCAATACGCTGTGTGATGTGAAGGAAGATTTGGTATAGCAATACAGAAAGGACAGCTGAAAAGAGCATTGAAATTATTAAATGTTAATGAAGATGTCAAATTACGAAAGATAATTGAGGTAAACGAAGACGCGTTCATCGCCGATAAATGGGACTTTGGATGTACCCATCTAAAAAAACATACAATAAAAACAAAAGGTGAGCCAATTAATTTAAAACCATTCAGGCAACCAATGAATTTAGAAGAAAAGATAAATGAGACGATAAAGAATCTTTATGATGATAATAATATCATCAAAAAATGTAATTCATCTTGGAACCCCCATCGATATGCGTTTGAAAAAAAGAGATGAAAGACATTCGGATATTTCTGGACTTTAGAAGACCTAATGCAGTGAACGAAAGACAAGCATTTCCAATGATAAAGGTTGACGAAATGTTAGATGAGTTGGAAGGAGCACGTTATTTTAGCTCAATAGACCTGGGTAATGCTTATTATCAAGTTGAATTGGACAAATATTCGCAAGAAAAACCTGCTTTTCCTACTAGAGATTGACAGTACTGATTTAATAAAATACCATTAGCATTGCAGTGGCACCAGGAACGTTTCAAGAAGTAATAACAAAAGTCATCGGTAAAATCAAAGAAGCTATGATATATCTAGATGATATTCCGGTTTTTACGAGCAGTTTGGAAAATCATTATAATGTCTTAAATCAAGTATTAATGAGCATCAAAGAAGCAGGTTTAAGAATTAATTCCGAGAAATGCTAATTATTAAAGGAGGAAGTCAAATTCTTCAACCATATTGTAAACAAAGATGCTGTTCAAACAGACCAATCAAAAATAGATTTTATCCGAACATTTACACAATCAAAATGTGTAAGAAACCTGAGGAGCTTTTGGGTATGTGCAATTACTATAGACCATTCATAAAAGGGTATACACAGAAAGCAAAAGCTATGAAGCGATTATGCGGAATAAGTAATAAAAAATTGATTTGAACACTGGAAGTAAATAAAGCTTTTGAAGAACTAAAAGAGGCACTAATATCCAGCCCAATACTATGCTTTCTAGATATGAAGAAAGAGTTCATTTTTGATACTAATGCAAAATTCAACTCAATTGGGGCAGTTTTGTCACAGAAAGATTCAAATGGTCACGAAAGAGTGGTAGCAAATGGCTCGCATTCAATGAAAGCTCATGAAAAAGGTTACTATGTAACACGCAAAAAGCTGTTGGCTGTGTATTACTTTTGTAACCATTTCAACCATATGGGAAACGGTTCACATTACCTTCGGATCACAAAGCAATAACTTTTATGCTGATAACAAAGAAACCAATTACGTCACAATTTCAAACGTGGATCAATTATCTCAGTAGTCTAAACGTGAGACTAGAATACAGGAAATGGATCGCAAAAAAAATGAACAAAAAACAAAAAAAAATGCTGAAATGCGATACATACTCGCAATGTCAGACAAAGTATGAAGAACCGCAAATGGGTAGAGTTATGACAAGATTTTATACGCGGTAAAAACAGAAAGGTGTCAGCTGAAGACGGGTGCGGAAAACACTAAATGTACGAAGATAAGACATTTAAAAATATCGTTTCGTCGGCTCATCACATGTTAGCACATACTGGAGCTGAAAAAGTTTCCTATTATATGAAAGACAATTATACAATTCTAAATTTAAAGGAAAAAGTTCATGAGATCATTAAAACGTGTGTGGATCTTGTCAGACATATAAAGTCATCGCAACAAGTACCAAGTAAGAGGTACAGAAGATAGAAGAGTCAGAACTTTTTGAAGACATATATGTAGATATATGTGGGCCTCTAAGAGAAACTACAGGTAGAAAAAAATATCCTTAGTATTATAGATAAATATAGCAAATATATTTTAGGCCGCGATAGTAAGACAAGATGAAAACTTTGTGCAAAAGATAATTATGAATAATTGGATACTGAAATTCGGAAATCCGAAAACATTAATGTAAATTGTAGTAAAACATTTGAATCTAAAGGCATGAAGGATTTTGAAAAGAGATTTAATGCCAATCTCTGTTTTTCGAGTTCATACCATCACAATACAAATGGTTAGAAAGACAATTCAGAACCATAAATCTTAAACAAAGTTTATTTTATAAGTCATGATATAAGCCAAAAGAATTGTGATTTCAGTTTTTATTTTACTATTTTGATATTTTATTGTATTTAATTGATCCAGTGTAAAATACTAAATTTTCTAAAAGTTTAAAATTCAGCTTTTTTTTTGGATCATTAAAATATTTTAATATTATTTTAACCGCTTTTTATTATAACAAGAAAATTAATATTCTTTTGTATTTTTTAATTTTAATAGATTCATTTTGAATATAAATTAATAAAGAATATTTAAACTTTTTATATTTTTTATTTCCTAAATCTAAATCCTCTTTTAGATTAAATAAATATTTAGTATTTTAATATACAACTGCTTTTTAAATTCTAAGTATTTTATTAAAAATATCAAATGGTTTGTTTAAATATTTATTGCACTAATTGTTAATATAAATTATTTCATCATTTCAGATTTTTTCAATTAAATTTAATTTTCAAATACGCTTTCTCGTAAACAATTTAAAAATACGAAAATTAAGTAAGTATTTTAATTTATTATGAAATTTTAATTAAAATATTTTAAGACATGGACAAAAGAAAAAAGCCGGTTTGGTACGCACCAGTTAACGATACCAGTCTTCCAGAAATTAAACTTTACAACAGTTTGACGAATCAAAAAGAATTATTTAAACCAAGTCATGGTAAATACATTGAATGGTATAGTTGTGGTCCAACAGTTTATGATTCTTCTCATATGGGACATGCTAGAACATATATATCCATAGATATTTTGCGACGAGTAATGCAGAATTATTTTCATTTTGATATTCATTATGTTATGAATATTACTGATGTAGATGATAAGATAATAAAAAGAGCAAGGCAAAATTTTTTATTTAATGAATATTTGTCCAGTGCAATATCAGAAAATAGTTCTGAAGAAATTCAGAATTTCATTACACGTGTTCTCTTGCACATGGAAGAAAAGTTAAGAAAAGAAAATGATTCAGATAAGCGTAACATGTTTGAAAGTAGCATTAAAAATATAAAAGAATTTTTGAAAAATATATCGCAGTCTAAGGTGTCTGAAGATGATTTAATAAGTATTAAAGATTCAATTTCCGATTTGCTGGACAAAGAGCGAGGCAGTTCAATTGTTGACAATTCTATTTTTGAATCGCTCCCGCGTTTTTATGAAAATGATTTCATGGAAGACATGAGAAATCTCAACATTTTACCCCCCGATGATCTTACTAGGGTCAGTGAATACATTGAGCGTATAGTTTCGTTTGTGAAAAAGATAATAGACAACGGATTTGCTTATGAAAGCAATGGATCTGTGTATTTCGATACCGAACAATTCAACTCAACTCCGGGATTTTATTATGCCAAGTTAGTTCCCAATGCATACGGGAACGAAACGTTATTGCGAGAAGGTGAGGGTGTATTGACGGTTTTTGATACCGGCGAAAAACGGTCGGAAAATGATTTTGCATTGTGGAAATCTTCGAAGCCCGGTGAGCCTTCGTGGCCAAGTCCTTGGGGACAAGGGAGACCGGGTTGGCATATTGAGTGCTCAGCAATGGCTTCGGATAAATGTTCAGTTCCAGTAGACATTCATACCGGTGGAGTGGACTTGAAATTTCCTCACCATGACAACGAATTAGCCCAAAGCGAAGCACACTTCTCTAGCCCTCAGTGGGTTAATTATTTTCTGCACACTGGGCATTTAACTATATCTGGCTGTAAAATGAGTAAAAGTTTGAAGAACTTCATCACCATCAAAGCGGCACTGGCCACACATTCAGCTCGCCAGTTGAGACTGATGTTCCTGCTCAATTCTTGGAAGGACACGCTGGATTACAGCGATGAAAGCATAACGGCTGCTATCAGTTACGAAAAAATGATTATGGATTTTTTCTATAATGTAGAACACGTTTTAAAATTTCAGCGAAAATTATCGATCTCAGAGACAGAAAATATCAATTTGAAAGAAAAGCTGGCACAGGCCAAGGAAAAAGTATACGAGGCCTTGTGTGGTGAGTTTTTGAGTTTTACCTCCTTTAATATGAAAATAATTTTCTTTGTTCCCAGATTCCATCGATACTAGAGAAGTGATGTTCATTATGAAAGATTTGGTTACCATAGGCAACCTACACTATACAACATCAGGAGCAAAAAATTCCTCTGCAACTTCGTTGAAAGAAATTGCCAAATATTTGTACGAAATGCTGTTCATTTTTGGAGTGGCTGATCAATGTGATGAGTTCGGTCTCATCCATTACAATGAACGTGACTTGGCAATCATTATGAACGGTGCAATCACTGTTGCCAAGGAATTCGTTGGTTCAATCAACAAGTTGTTGGTCGATGATAATAAGGAAGTCATATTGCCTATTGTTTCTGGGTTTTTCGATGAATGTCGAAAAGCTGATATCGATTTGGAATCCATGGTCGTTGAAAACGGGATTTTGGATGGAGTACCATGTTCGAAATACCGATTGGACAAATTCCTCGATTCCATTGCCAGTCTGCGACAGAATATCCGAGCCGTGTCAATTAAAATGAAGTGGCGCTCGTTTTTGCAGGAGTGTGACCTTCTCCGCGACACAAGTCTGGCTTCAATCGGTATTCGATTGCAGGACACGGACGATCAGTATTCGGCCGTTGGGTTGATCCCGGTGTGGGCTCAAGACAAGAAAACGTCCAAGGCAGGTGATACAAGTTCCGCTAAATCGAAACCCGCTGTTAAAAAGAAAATCGATGCATCGATCCATCCGAAAGTGATGTTTTCAAAGGGACAATACGAGGGTCTCTATTCGGAATACGATGACGAAGGATTGCCAACTCGTGACGCCAGCGGAGTGGAGTTGTCGAAAAATAAGACGGGCAAGTTGAAAAAGTTGATGGCGGAACAGCAAAAGCTTCACGATAAGTTCCTGCAGAAATAAACCGTTGTGATATGAGAAGGGTGTTCGGTTTTACTTTCACTGATTGGTCTTTTTTTCATGTCGAAATGTGAATGGTGCACTATATTGGTGCAATAAATATTTATTTGAAATCAGTAATCTTACGATATTTAGGAAACATTTTTTAGCTTTTCTCAATTATGGCTACTGTTTATATGTTTTGAAAGAAAATTTGTCTTTGAAAGATTGGTGTGTCGTGTTTGAAATAGTGAATAATGGAAAGAAAAACAATTATTTAAAGTGATCAGTATGATGTTCAGATTTTTTATGAAATAACATGGTGAAATGAATGATCAGTTGCAAGTTGTTTTATTAGTTTGAGAGAGGAATCGTTATTCGTAGTCCGGTATTTAGGGACCGTCGGAACTCCCTATGGGAAGAATTAAAGAAATTTAGAAGTATCTTATTGCAAAAACAGTTGGTTAAACAAATTTTGGTGATGGTTAATTTAATTAAATTCAATAATTATCGATATTACTTTGGACACTGTTGAGTATCATTACGAGTAAAAATTGAGCCATGAAGACTTTCTTTGAAAAGGTTCTAACTTTCATTTTTTGCCTGATTTTTTAATATCCATTTTATTTTGATATTTACGTTTGTTACTATTTTCCTCTATTTATAACTTTTACCTCACACTTCGTTAGTATCTGGTTCGTTTGATTTAAACTATTACAAAAACCTATCCTTTGTTGAATCAAAATAACCCCAATAAAAATCATTTTTCGGTTCTCACCAAAGTGAATCAGAACAATCACAGAAAACTTCATTACTGTTATAACAATTTGCAATAATCATTGAGATCAAGATAAATCTTCAAAGTTCACGAAAAATATCAATAAATGGGTGCTCGAGTCATCCGCTATGCCCTGTTCGGTCACCTGGGGATTCTAAATTCGATGAGTCCCATTGTAAGATCCTGCTGCGAATACGCCATAATAATAAAAAATTTCTGAATTGTCGATAAAAAAATAATTTTCGAACGAAAATATCTCAGATCTTCCTCGTACTGTTCTCAGACAAAAAATTTTATTGATTCACTTAAACAGGAAAAAAATTGTGCAATCTTTTTAAAGTGAATTTGTGATTGAATTCTTTTCCTTATATAGTAATAGAGATTGGTCTACGACCGTTAATCTCTAAGTTTGAAAGGCTATTTCCTCTAATAGCCATTAATTAGGATATTTAGTTTTTTTTAATATATCGATGTCGAGATAAAATTACTTATATAATAATAATAATAATACAATTAATAAAAAAATAATTATCTTGACTGCGAGATAATATTATAATAAATTATTCAATTTTCCCATAAAATTGTTTTTTAATTAAAACTTTATTATTATTGGCTCTTGGTGATCTCCAAGTCTATGGTTCGTGCCTTTGGCGAAATCAACGCATTTAAAATTTTTTATAGAATAAAAAGATTATTTCAACTCCATCTAATTGATTTACAGAAAAAACAAAGAAAATTAAGTCCTATTTATCAATGACTTTAATATTATTGGATTAATAACCAAAAAATACTTTTAATTTCATCCTGCTCAAAATCAGAAACAATAAAAGATCGTGGTCAAAATAAATTTAATTTTAACTTCATCTGATATTTTATACTTATTTCTACATATATATGCTTACTTATTTTTATTTATTTAGTCAATCTTTCTGTTTCGTTTTCTCAAGAAACATGTACACATATATTTAAATTTAATTTCATAATTTCAGAAATTCTTTGATAAATGTGTTCTTCAATATAATGAGCATTAAAATTATCAATAAATACCGCACATTTATCTCACGGTTTAAACATTTTCTACAATAAACATTACTGGTTTATTGGTAAGTTTTACCAAATCTGGATGATACGTAAATAATTCAGCAAAAAATATTACGCAACATATTTTAATAATTTATTTATAACTATTTTAAATTGACTTATGATGTAAATCCACTGAAATCAAACTCCTCTTCAATTTCAGATATGAATTGTCACAATCTTCATGTAGATCATAATTGTTTATTATACCAGATTTTATAAATCCATTAATTATCAAGCTTGGAGATATAACATTCCAGACATTTATGTTATCGAAGTACAAATTTCTGAATAACTTGCTTTTCGTTAAAGCAGTAAAAGAATGATTTGCTTTGTTCATTCATCTTTCCATTCTTTTTTATATTTTAAGTGAATGATTAAGAGAAATATAGCTTTTATTCTCCTGAAAAGTCAAATTATTTGGGGTACAGAATATATGCGCAAAATATGGAAATAATTTATCAAGTTAATAATATATATTGTAAGTTACTTAATATCACCTTTCTTAATGTCATGACTCGTTTAATATAACAAAAAATGAAAACCATTTTCTTTATCCCATTAAAATAATGATTTCGTTAATATTATAATTTTTTCTGCAACGAACGTCATGATAGTGGATTGCAATAACAAAATTATGTAAAAGTTTATTGAGAAATAGTTTTTTCATGAAAAATTCTAGAATGATTTGTTATAAACTAAGGCATCTGACTAGTAAGAAAAAGAATTGTTGACACAATCCTTTGTCAATATATTATTAAACTAGTATGAATTTGTATTAATGATAAAAGAAAAATAATCAGTTCAACAATAAACCTTTATTAGAAAAAGATTATTAAAAAGATAATATAATATGAAAATGAAAATGATTGCTAATATTTAATCGGGTTAAGAAGATCGATAGAGGACTTTTTAGGAACTTAACATAAACTTTATGTAAATTCAAAAGGATTTAGTGCGCATACGTTCGAAGTTAAAATTTGAGTGACAATAAAAATGTTGATTACTAAGCTTGAACCTTTTAAACAAATATTGTTTGCAAAACTTTTTAACTTTTAAAACGAGACACGATAAACTTTTAATCGATCAACTGAGCTAACACGTTGTTTTAAAAAATATATTTTATATAAATCTAACAACTTTATATTTTAATGCAATTTTACTTTTGAGTTAAGACCCGAGATAAAGAGTTAAAAGAAAAGTTAGATCACCCTTCGGTATTTTACTCTCAAGGGCCCTCAGATAAAAATTCGGTTCTCTGTCCTACTAGATGTGAAGAACACAAAAAAAGAAAATACTGGGAAGTAAGAAAAAAGATAACAATTATTTGATCTTATTTATTTTATTTAAGGTATTGGAGTATCTGTCCAATCCTTAGTATTTATTTAATTTAATTAATAACTTAAAATTCGTAATCGAATTATAGTTTTTTAATTTTTGTTTTGAATTATTATTATTTATTTGGTAATCGGTTCAGCAGTGAACAATGTGAGACCAAATATTTATTTTATTTTTATTTAGTTTAATAATAAAAGTTTATTTAGATTTATAATCAAATCTAATAAACTTATCAAATAAAATAATTTACTAATTATTGAAGATTTCTTCTTGAAGTTAGTCACCGAGACGAATGGTTTAATAGTCCGTTATTTGTTCTAGATTAGAGTCTGCTGCTTTCCTCTGGCTATCTGCGTCTTCAGGTTTATTTGTGTCTATTGCGCCCTTCTGATTAATTTTGATTCGAATATTGATTGTTGGTTTTAGTCCGCTTGCTCTTCCTGACTGAGTTATTCTTTAGAACTCTTGTTCGCTTTTATTCTGTCTTTTTTGTGAGTTTTGATACTGAAATACTTCAGTTTTTATATTATTTTATTTTTCTGTATTTTTAATTATAGTAGCTTTATGTTACTATTTTTAGATTTCATGTTAAAAATTTTTACTATAATTTTATATTTTATTTTATATTTTAGATAGGAAGGATAATTAATTAAACTTTTGGTTTTAACTTTACATAAAAATAAAAATTATATTTATATAAAAATAAAAATTATATTTATATAAAAATAAAAATTATATTTATATAAAAATAAAAAAAATATTTTTATACAACACAAAAACATAAACATAAAAAACACTAAAATACTAGAATTTTTTTTAAAGCACAAAATTGTCATTTATTGTTTTTAAAATTTGAGATTGGATTTGGGATTGAATTTGGGACCGAACCTGGGAGTCTCCACAGAAATACACAATTGTTGAATGTTCCACAATCATCAATTCAGATAGGTCAACTATCACTCGAAACCAATGTAAAAAATAAGTATACCCAAAAAGAATATAAATCAATAGCAATAAAAATAGATCGATAGTTCAATAAATAAGTTAAATAAAATAATGAAATCAGTATCATAATTAAAATATGAAGTCAATAAATAACAAACAATTAGATAAAAATGAAAAATGACTTGGAAATTTTGAAATCATGAAATCTTACCCGAACAAAAAAATTCAACCAACTCTTGGATCGTTAGTTAAAAAAACCAAACACTAACCGCTAATATTGTGCAAAAATATTTGTTTAGAAAAATCTTTAATTTAAATCTATTATTTTAAAGAATTATTTATATTGTCTATATCATAATTAAATTTCAATAATGATCCGATCATTATTGAATTTATTGAATATGGTATTATAAAAATACTCCATAAAATTCTGCAAAACACCTGGGCTGACACACTACACTCTCATCTTGAAATGTATTGATAATGATTAATGTTATAAATATACCATATAGATCTGTTAATTGTCTATGTAAATAAATTATGTAATTTATTCATTTCATAATAATATTAAATTTTCACTTTTGTACGATTCTTTTATGGACACCCTGTATATTTTAACTTTTAATGCTTAAAAAATTTGTCCTGTTAAAGACATTTAGTTGGAATTTTATGAGTTTATAGATTTAAAGATGTCCTATCTGGTAGATTAAATATATACATAAATTTTTAGTTTTGAATATATTTGATTTTTGAATATCACATGTAGCTTAATTAAAAAGAAATTAAAATAAATAAATATTAAACTACATATAAATATCTAATAGAAAAAATATATTTAATTCAAAAATGTTTTAAAGAAGCGAAATAGAAATTAATTCTACAGAAAAAGAAGAAAAAATTGTTATAGAAAGATTTGATAAAACTCTAAAAAATTTACAGAAAAGGAAATGGAAAATGGTAACATCTTTTACCAAACTTAAATAATTTTTACAATAATAAAATTCATAGTTTAACTGGAATTTCTCCTAACCAAGCTAGTGAATAATATATTTTTAGTGGATTATTTAAAAATCCACTGAAAGTCATATTAAATAATTTTTTTTTCTAAATTATTCATTAAAAAAATGAATAATGAAATTACTGAAGAAAAATTAAAAAATACTGATGTGGG
Organism: Bipalium vagum; assembly: GCA_037834085.1. Lineage (NCBI taxonomy): Eukaryota > Metazoa > Platyhelminthes > Tricladida > Geoplanidae > Bipalium > Bipalium vagum. The sequence goes on along the minus strand of JBBMKC010254257.1, from coordinate 1,966 downwards.
AAAACCCAAATACAATAGGATTTCTCAAAAGAGACCACTTTTTAAAGTGCTGGTCACATTTTGAGAGGTGATACCTTTTCTAAAAAAAATGTAAAGAATAATAAAATTAAAAGCAGAATTGGTATGTCAAACATTTATTTCAAGAAATATCTTAATATATTTTCATTTTGTGACTTGACGACTGCATGAGCGTACTTTCTAGCAAGTATATACTCTTTAAATTATCAGGGCAGTATTCAGTAGCATATTTTTTTTAAATCATACATCATAACATCATTTATTTCATGTTCAATAATGTTGTAGAAATCTTCAGTTTCAATTCTGACAAGTTCTTGTTTCGAATCCCGATCATATAAATTTAGTATTGTTTCAAAACATTTCGTTATACTACTTATAGCTATCTGATGTAATGCAATCTTAGACCACATTATTGCATCCAATATTGTTATAGACTTCATTATCTTTGGAATGTTACTGGATTCTGAAAACATGATCCTATCCATTAATAATTTTTGTAGTTATCTTTAAAAATTTTTATTATGCCAGCATCCAATGATTGAATAAGACTGGTGGTGTTAACAGGTAAAAATATCAATTTGACATTAGATAACTCTATGTCAATATGAGAACTGCAATTGTCCAGCATCATAATTATCTTTCTATTCTTAATTGACCCAGGGGAACAATTAGCAGTCTTGATAACTTAAAATGCTAATATTTAATTTTTTATTAGTAAAAGCACGTCTGATTTATCAAACGAATGATAGAAAATGCATTGCTTAACAAGGTAAAGGATTGTAAAGAAAACAAGTAAAAATAAGTATAATCTTGGCTGGAGTTATAATAAGAATTGGATAAAATATAATTTTTTAGTGTTCATCAGAAAACATTTCTTTTTTGAAGGTACCTTAATATAATTAACAGAATTAAAAAATGTAATTTACTATTGGGCAACAGGTTTATTACAATTAATATATTTTAAATAAATATATATTTTTTTAAAATATTTGTATATAAAGCAGAATACTGAATTAAAAAGTGCAACATTTATTAAAACAAAAAAGGGGCAATTAATTATTTCCTAAAAATGATGTAATCTTGACAATGGCGAACCTAAATTGCCAAGATTAGATCAGGGCCCGCAAGGACGGACCGATTTAGAATTAACGAGCTAAAAGGGAATTGACATTCCCCGTTGATAAAGCTGGTCTACGATTGATTAATCGTCTGACCAGAAGAGTATGTAAGGAGTTGGAATATGTAGTGAATTGCCATAAAATTCTCCAAGAGAAATTTTCGTTCGTGACTACGATATTCGTTAGAAGACTACAATATTTGCGTCATTTGGTATTTAGTAATAATTCCTTATGCCCTCTCTGCGACAGGAGCTCACGGCGGGTCCTGTACTGTTAGGAGGTCTCTGAGCAACCCGGATTTTGCTCAGCAAACCACTCTTTGGACCTCTCGTCGTCACAACTAGTGAGAGTATCTACACTTTGTGTTTTTTATTTAATTGACATTTGATTTTGGCATTTAATTTTTTTTATTGTTATTTGATTTAATTATTCAATTGATTATTATTAATTAATTTTTAGTGCGATTGACTATTGAACATTTGATTGAAGAAATTTTTATTGATTATCTGACACATTGCGTTGTTATTGTTATTATAGTAATAAAGTGTTGTTCGTAATTGCTTTGATTCATTCATTGCGTACACGTATTGACAAAATGAAAGGGCCAGTAAACTTTGCAAGCTAAGTGTTACGACGATGTTCATAATAAAATAATTGGGTAACATTAAAGTTTACTCCTTGAACATAATCATAAGGATAAATTATCTTTATTGGTATAAAATTATATTTATTTAATATATTAATAGTCATATTTAAATTGGTACACGACATTAGCTCGCAACACTATTGGTGTATGGCTTTTAACTTTTAAATAATTTCTAGTTTTCGAT
>JBBMKC010254248.1:0-10180 GCA_037834085.1 Bipalium vagum | reverse complement strand
GCCCATAAACAAAAGCGATTAACCTGGGCCAAAGAACATAATAATTGGACACCAGAAGACTGGAATAAAGTTCTTTGATCAGATGAATACAAATTTGAAATTTTTGGCAATAAGCTTTGATCATTTGTCCGTCATCGGCCTTGGGAAATTATGCTGGAAGAGTGTACAGTGCAAACTATTAAGCATGGCGGAGGAAACATCATGGTTTGGGGTTGTTTTGGGGGTACACATGTCGGAAGACTTGTGAAAATTGATGGAAGAATGACGAAAGAAGTTTACTTGGACATTTTAAAGGAACATGCTTTGAATTGTTGAGCAGAATTAATTGGCGTAGGATTCTTTTTCCAGCAGGACAACGATCCAAAACACATTGCTAAAGTGGTAAAGGAGTATTTAAGAAAGAAATCCGAAGAAGGTTTTCTACAGGTTTTCTACCATCTCAAAGCCCTGATTTTAACCCAATAGAACAACTCTGGGATCATTTGGATAGAGAGGTGCGAAAAAATCCTCCAAGTGGAAAAAACAATCTTTGGTTATCACATAAAAGTATTTGGGAATCTGTTGATGGTTAGTACTTACAAAAGTTGTGTGACAGACTACCTCGAATATGTCAGACTCTTATTAAATCTAGAGGTTGTCATTTTGATGAAAACAGCATTTAATTTAAATGTTAGTTAATGTGCCTATTGTGTACGTGTTATTTTTTATAAAAAATTTAATAAAGTGTTTTAAAATTATTTATTTCTTTTATTGTTACCTTAAGAAATCTTAGAATGCGATCATTTCATTATAAAACAGCTATTTTATTAAACTTATGGACGGTAGAGTAGCTAAATAAAATGAAAAAACATTGAAAGAAAATCAGAAAAATTTTAAAAATTATTTGACTCTTTTGTCTAAAAGTTTTTAAAAACATGTGAAAAGTCAATCCTTTTGTAATGTTGAAACCATATCTCATTATCTAGTTGATTTGTCGATAATTTAAAATGAAAAATTATATGTAACCTCAATTTTTTAACTAGACTCGTATTTTTTAATATTATAATTTCTCTGTTTTGTCTTATATTTATTATTACTCTATCCTATAAGAAATTTTTACATAAGGAGACATTCGATTCCTTTTAATAGATAATAATTAACATTGATAATTTGATTTAAAATTAATAAATTTAACTAAATCGATTTTCTGATTAAAATCAATATTTTTTATTTTATTAATTTCTTATCCAACATTGATTAATTAATTAACTTTTTCATAAATAAATATATTTTCTGAAATAATCTTTTTCCTCTCATTTATTTCTGTTATTATTGATAATAATAGTGTTATAATTGACCAAGTCAGTGATTTATTCATTTTTATTTTTTAATATTAAAATTTCTCAGGCACACAGAATCATAAAGGTTTTCATATTTGTTTTTGAATAATTCAAATGACATTGGATGGCAATCTATGAAATGAATTTTACAAAATTTAATGATAGGGTCCATAGTTAACATAATTTTAACAAAATTTAATTATTTTGATTGATTTTCACCATTATTGGTATTAATTAGAGAGGATAAAATAGGACTTTCAGTTTTTGGTCTCGGTGGAAGAGTAGGTGCTAGAGGAAGACTACCACTGGACAAGGTATCCGTATTCGTCGTATCGGTACATGTAGGATTCATTACTACGTAACCCGTTCTGTTATCTTGTTTGCAAAGATCGTTGTATATCTGTGGATAAGTTGTGAAATTGATGGGTGGATTTTCTTGATACGAATTAGAATTAATTGAAAATCCGTTACTTGAATTCAGTGTCAACAATCCGGGATTATTGCGTAACACACTTTGATTTGCTTGCAAATAGAGTGAATTGTCTTCTAAAGAATATGATCTTTTGAAAGTGCTTTCTACAAATTTTGGCGAAAAGTGTGTATAATGTGTTGATGGTGAATTTTGTTCAACATTCTTCCTGAAAATATTAAACATATTAATAAGTATTACAGACTCACAATAAGAATAAAAATGTATTTCTATTTTATTAATTTATAATTTATTCTGTATTAATTAATCTCTATGAAGACTAGATCTTTTCAGATATATCTTATGTTGAATCAGTTCTAGATAGAAGTCAGTGAACAGACGATTGTAAGCTGTTGGGGCAAATGGTAAAAAAGGCCAATATAAAAAATGATATGGACAATAATACTAAGTTTGATATCAAGAATGCAGAGATACATGAAGTAATTGATGCTATTGATTGTTATTTGAAAATAATCGGAGATACCGGGATTCGAGCCCGGAACCGTTCACATGCGCATGGACTGCTCTGACCGCTAAGCTACATCCCAAAACTAATTTTCAAATTATCTCACAAGGATATTCAACTTATTTCGCATAAAATAAATGAGGCTATTCAAGAAAGAGATCATATTTTTGAAACCGATGATAATGTTAACATTTCAGAATTAAATACACCGAATAAAACAAAACTCGTCGATCAATTCGTGTATTTTACCTTAAATTGAATTATGGCTTCTGGAAAAGGGAAATGGTAGTACTGCCAAGTTTTATAATTTACGTGACGAAATTTACAAAATAAGAAAAGAGAAACAGCTTAGTATAAATGATTTTTTTTCACCCATTTTGCATACTGATTTTTGAAACCCAAAACTTTACCTATAATATTGTTCTTTGTGCCTAATTAAATGACAAGAGTTTTTAATAAATCTCTCTCGATCAAAAAATAATCTTCCAAACCCTATCCAGTATCTTTCTGATATTAATGCATTTTTAACGTCCTTCACGAAAATATCATCCTTAATGCTTGTGCGACCACTTTAAAATAATCCAACCCATTTGAAAAACCATTGTTTTAGAAAATGCTGATTCAAGAAAAAAACTTAAAATTTTTGTAAGAATTACCATTGCTTTTAAACCTATTTTACGAGAAATTTGATTACTTCATAGTTGTCAAATTTTTCCAATTTTAAAGCAATTGGTAAGTTTCACATTTAAGTTGCTAATTATTTTCATTTTCAAATGCAGTTCGAATTTTAATTAAAAAAATCAAAATAAATTAAACATTAAAAGCATATTTTAATAAAGAATATCGTCGAAGGAACTCACGTGTTAGCTGAAGATGGGTAATGTTTTGTTCTTTGATAAACATAAACGGAAACAATTATAGAAAGCACGACCATAACCAATCCTATTACGGCTACTAAGATAGTAGTCATACTAACATTTCTCCAACTCTGAAATAATTAATAAAACACTAATAATATTATTTTTAATAATAATAATAATCATAATAATAAAAATAATAAAAAAAAATTTTAAAAAATTAAAAAAAAATTAATAATAATAATAATGATAATAATAAGAATTTTTATTAATAATAATAAATATATATTTTTAAAAATTTTCAGCAATTTTTCTTATGACAAAATTCCGCCGTGGGGATTTTCGACAGATTAGGCTTATGGATTCTCTGACAGAATTAGACGGAAAGAAGCCGTCTTTGAGCGTGGGGATTGATGATCGTAGACAATATAAGGAGATGTCTATTCCCGTTAATGGCCCAGCGCTCAGCAGAAAAGACAAAAAAAGAAAAAGGTAAACGCTAGACAATACACAACGGAGGACAATACGCCAACAGAGAATACGACAACGGGGAGCGACAATTCAAGGGAACGCCTACGAGCCGAAGACAGGACCTCAAGGTATTTTCAAGTGGATATGAATTCGAAGGAGGATTCTACAAGGGGATCCAGTGAGGTTGGGAACCCATAGGTGACCTGAGAAGGAGCTAGAGGGCTACCCGAGGACCCCTTGTCGCTCTTGGTGAGACCGTTTTATTTTTTTAAATCTCAACTCTCTCTCTTTTGTGATAATTTCTTTCTTCTCTTTAGAACAGTAATATAATTTATTTATTTTTATTTTTATCATTATTCTTAGTAACATTTTTATTTATTGGACTCATTGATTAAAGGGTGATTTAAAGAAGTGGATTGTCGTTTTGGTCATTATTTTCCAGTGTGATTGTGTTTGGTTCAAATAAAGTTTTATTGTAAAAGTTTGATTCAGTTCTTAAGGGTGCGGAGACGGTATTGAGGTTTGTGTTTTGATTCGAAAAGGTTGAGAGGAGTTACAGACAAAACGATTTATAAAAAGTGAGGAGTCACGAGCACACGAGCACACGTTACTACGCCTAAGTATTATAATAACAAAATATATATAAAAATGAACAATGAGTTACTTTTATATAAATTACTTTATAATTATAAACAGGTTATATTCAAAAGGAAAAAAACAAAGCGTGTCGAATGAAAAACGAAACAGCCTACTGGAAATGTATTTCGAAAAATCCTACAACTTATAAAAGCTGCTTCCGCACTCAGCATAAAATACCATACGGCATGGAGAATCATCAATGAGTTTAAGAAAATGTCTCCTAAAGATAAAAAGCCAACAGGAAGATCTAAAAAACGAATTTTAATAGATGGTATCTTACATCAAATAGGAGAGTTTGTAAGCTGCAATACAGATTATTCGTTAAAGAAGTATTGGAAACCACAAGTCAAACGCTTTCAATAGCTGTTTCAACAATTAACAGCGCACTGTTTACTTTAAAGAAGTCATATCGTGACTTGTAAAATTTGAAAATTGACGTAAAAATGGTAGAATAATAGTTATAATAATAATAGCTATAGTAATAATAAATTAAATTGTAAAAATCTCTTTATTAATTGTTTACTCTCAGAACCAACCATTTTTGTTGAGGATGTATCCTTTTTATCAATGTTGAACATTGTCATTCTTTCTGAATCATTATCTGAGATTACTGAAGTACAAGAAAGTAGTTCTCCAGAGTCAGAAAAATTACATTTCTTATTAGAGGGACAACTACATTCTTTGTTAATCTTATGATTACATATTTTTCCAGAAAATCCATTTGCACAAGAGCAGATGAATGCCTTTTGGTCTTGGACAATAAAACATTTTCCATTGTTAGAGCATGGATTAGGAAAGCAAGGATTTGGTATTTCACAAAAATTTCCTAAATTTCATTATATTATTTAACGTATTTTTAACAATATCATAATTTATTTATTCTGTTTTTTGTTTAGAATTGATATACAGTATAACCTGATCAATATGAATACCAATATTCGAATTTTTCAACGTGTTCATAAAGAGAAATAATATGAACAAAAGTTATGTAACTCTTATAATACTAAAATTCATATTAAAATAATAAAATATCAAATTAAAGACGTTTCATTTATAAAATCTATTTAATTTTCATTTCTTTGTCAATTAATGAAGTCTGTAATTTTCATTTCTCGATTTTCTTTTTCGCCTTGAATTTGATCAATTTCTAATGGATATTAAGCTATTTAAACAAAAAATATATATTGATAATAATGATTAAATAAAGATTTATTTAAAGTTTCCCATCCCAAATTTTGCATGAATTAGCTTAATAATTCACTCTATCAATATTTTTAGTTGAAAACATATTGGCAACCTAATTTCCCTTCTTAAAATTTTTGAAACTATCTTAATGTAGAAATATTCAAATTGACTAGAAATGACGATAACCTGGTAGGATGAGACTTTACTATTAGCTCTAATGGTGTAAAAGTTCAGTTAAATTTTATTGTATTTTGTTAACCAAATCTTTCCTACATAAATGGAAATACTCACTTTGTATATTTCCCTGATAGCCTCAGTTTCATAGAACTGCTGCTTTCAGCATGTATTTAATAAAGAGATTAAAAGGTTCACAAATAATCAGAGAAATTATTGTGACTATAGGCAAAGGAGTAGTTTCAGAAATTAAATCCTATAAATGGATTCTAAATATTGAAAATGAAAAGATTTTTTGCTCAACACAAATAACTTCATAACTTCTATAATTTTATCAAAAATATATATTTTAAATGTCAAAATTTATAACTGACAACATTATACTTTACCAATATAACTTTCCGGACATTGACATTCAAATTTGGAACCCTTATTCACACAGAATCCAGTATTGAAACATTCAATATTAGAATCGATACAATTGGTTGAAAGACATTTCTGATGATTTTCACTGTAATGCTGACCTAAAATAATTGCTTCATACAGACTTACAAAAATTAATATAAATTTTTATTGTAAAAAACCAATTGGAGTTCATGTAAAGCCAATTCATTCAAATCGTTCACCTTTCATATTTGAGCTAAATGATTTAACGTTGTTTGTTTGCTGAAACAAAATTTTACTGACAAATAACAACTCAGATACCGGTTAGGTTAAACGGTGATCTTTAATTTGTCATTACTGAATGTATGTCTCAATTCTGAGGTAAAACTTCTTTCAGTTTACAAGAATTACATTAAACACGAAAAATATATGTAAATTACCGACATAAAAATTGATTGATAAAACCTTAAGTCAATGTGAAATCGTCTGATATTAAAGTTAGAGATATTAAGTTGTCCCATAAGTAATTGTACTTTTTAAAATCTCTATATATTGTTATTAGCGATTGTTTTTGCAATTCTTTTGATTTAGTTATTGATCTTAACATTATCATAATCAATGTTAACTATTTTTGTTTTAGATATTTTAACTAATGGCGGAAATATTAGCAGAAGATCGACATGCGTTGCGAGCATGTACACTATATGAATTAGAATATGCTATATGAAAAACTGAGAGAGTTGGATGTCGAAATCTTGCCACATATTCAACAGATGCTAGGTTTGGGTGTGAAAGGTCAAACTGCAGCTCTTCAATTTTTTGGCGCGTTACCTTCGAAGCATGAGGTTTGGCAATATCATGTTGAAGAATAACGTGTTTACGATCGACTAAGGAAGCATAATGGGATCTCAAAGATTCAAGAACACGTTTTAATTGCATTGAATAGTGTTCGGCATTGACGGCTTGCCCACTTTGAAGTAGCTCAAAATGCGCTATTCCCTTGTAATTCCACAAAACACAGAGAAGAACTTTTTTTTACAAAGCCTTCTCCTTTTGATATTTCTAGAGCTTATTGATTTGAATCAAGCCACTGATTTTGCCTGTTTTAGTTGGTAAAATAAATCCATTTTTCGTCTGAAGTGATGATTCGTTTAAAAAACCGTTCATCACATGGATCGCAAAACAACTTTTGAGAAATTTCAATCCTTCGTTTTTGTTGTTCGTAGGTTAAATATAACGGGATGAAAGGAAGGCCTAGTATAACAGTTAATATACATGGACACGAAATAGAATGCTTACTGAATACTGGAACTAGCATAAATTTAATGAGTCGAAATAAATTTCTTGAATTAGACAATGTAGATATACAAAGATGTATGGAGACCATAAAGACTGTGAATAATAGTCCAATGAATGTGGTAGGAAAGATCGCAGTTGATATTTATATTGGAGATAGACCTGAGTCAATGTCATTCACAATTGTAGATCAGGTTTCACCAGAGCTAATTAGAGGAGCAGAATTTTTGACAAAGTTCAGATTTAAATTAATGAGGATTTCGGTGGAAATGGAGGTCTCACACAGGTATGCAACATTGATGCCAAGTTTGGAAGAGTTTTTAAAGATGAAGAGCGCCTGCTGAGAGCAAAGAAGATATTAGTCACCGTAGAAGATAAGAAGCCCTTGGAAGTAATAGAATAAAATAAAGAAGCATTATTAAGTATATTAAGTTATTAAGTATACAGCTGATACATTTCTTTAATGGCAATAATAAAACAAGATGAGGAAACAATCAGAAAAGTAATAATGTAAAAATGGATCTATAAATATGGTGCACCAAAGGAAAACCATGTAGACTGTGGAAAGGTCAAGAAAGACCAAGTGAAGCAATAGACATCAGAATTAATGGTTTCCCCGGATTTGAGAAACCTCTGATAAATAATTCCACGAGAATCACACGAAATGCATAAAAGAACCTTGTTTCGTGTAAGGTTTCGTTTTTCAGTTTTTTGCGGAGGCTTTCTTTCAACGACCACGATATTCGTCTGGTTTTTTTGTCATGATAGATCCACTTTTCATTGCAAGTGACTATCCGATCGAGAAAAGGATCATTTCGGTTTTTTCGAGAGGTCTAGAAAAAATTTCAATGCGATCCAACTTGTTTTTTTAGCTAGTTGATGGGGAACTCATTTGTCGAGTTTACAAGTGAATCCTAACGCTTTCAGTCGGTTTCTTATGGCTGTATCGCTTATATTTAACTCAGAAGCGATTTGTTTAGCACTAATTGGTCTGTTTTGTTTAAGAAAGTCCATAATTTGATAATCCTTCAACTCTTTTGGCTTTCCAGACCTCTCTTTGTCTTTTAATGAAAAATCACCACTATTGAATTTTTTGTACATTGTTCCTTCATCAAGCATCTCGTTAAGTTTTGAGACATTTTCATTTGTGCTTGTGTTATTTTTCCATTCGTAATAAATAATTGCTCAAATTTGTGTTTTGTCCAGCGAACTTTTGGAGCACCTATTCCAGAAAATAATGGTTAATAACATTAATTATACAGTAAATTTGAAACTCACATGTTTAAGCAGCAAACTAAAACAAAGGAAATTTAAATCGGTAGATAAATGAGAACAAATTTAAACAACTGAAAACACGGAAAAACTTAGTTCGTTACTCGTTACCTGATATTTCATATTTTTCGTTATTAGATGGACGTCAGTGGATCCTGTATTAGCTGAGTAAGACTAATTCGAAGAATTTGTGTTATCTCACAGTGTTGTATTTCATTCAAAGGATTACAGTAGAACCTAACCAATTTTAAATTTAGGGGAGTCAGACTAAACGTGATTGGTAAATATTAAAATATCATTATTATTAATTTCCATTTGTGGGCACAAAAACTGAATTATGAAAAATATTAAAATTCCAAAATTTAAGGTGAAAATTATATTTTATAAAATTGATATTTTTTCCAAATTCTCGAGAGCCTTTTTTATTTCACTTTGATTATTTGAAAAAAATAATGTTAATTGATTACCGTTTTTACAAATTTGATTGCCTAAATTGTCACAAGAATATTGACCCGGAATAGGTCGGCAAAACTTGGTGCAATTGCGTGGAGGATAATAGTTCGATTCGCATTCATGTTCCACAGTCAGTTTGACAGTGCTGAAGCGATGAAATATAAAATATTATATAATTTGACTTTGTTATAATCGTATTAATTAGCTGAAGGCCCTTTTCGAAGGGTGGTTATAAAGTATAAACAGATGTATTAATTAATAATTTCAATATCAATATAAAAAGTACTCCGTGTTTCAATTATAAATTAAACATGTTTCTAAATTTTAATAAAATAATAATTTTTTGAAAATTTCATTTTACTTTTATTTTTTTGTAAAATTATTTATTAACTTTGAAAGATTGTGAGCTTGGAAATCGAAACTTTCTCATTTGACAAGAGGGTTCTCATACCATTATGATTGTTATATATTGAAGTTACTGTTCAAAATCCATAAAAATGATATTGAATAAAGGTGGACAGTGAACAAAATGTTCTTGAATAAGCTATTTTGGTTTTAATATGGTAAGAGATTAAGTAAGAGTCTTGAAATGTATTTCCATTTAAAATTATATTTGTTTACCTTTGTGTTATTGAGATTATTCTCCTGAGTATATTCAGTGGACTTCTTAATTGTAATTTTTATGATACAAAAATATAATATAAATATATAAAAAATAAAAAATACAGTAAATTAATCTCATACATTTTGCAATTCTGAAGAAGTTAACTCTTTCTCAAGTTATCAAAGTTCATATCCCACCACAGTCTCATCATTCGAATGTATGAGACAGTCTCAAAAAAGCCTTTAATTTGGCCATGTACCAGCTGTATCAAAACTGAAGAAATAAACTTGTGGTGTGTCAATTTGTATGAAAATATATACAGAGTGTCTAAGGAATTTGAGGACATGTTGATGTCTCAGAAAGAACAGAAATATAATAACAAGTAATAACTTTACAGATGAAAAAACTTTCTTGTGGTAAAGAATATTATGAAAAAAGTTAATTGTTTTACAATGCTTATACTAACTTAACCTTTTCTGTGTTACACAATTAATAATAATAATAATATTAATATTAATAATAATAATAATAATAAATAATAATAATAATAATAAATAATAATAATAATAATAATAAATAATAATAATAATA
>JBBMKC010254237.1:0-10181 GCA_037834085.1 Bipalium vagum | reverse complement strand
TAAATTATTATAAATTATTATAAATTATTATAAATTATTATAAATTATTATAAATTATTATAAATTATTATAATTTATTATCCATGAGTATCATAGGATGAACATAACGTTAACATTTACCAACATCAATTATTAATCCATTGTTTACGGGTTAATTAATATTTCCCACCGTTTTATGGAAAAACAGAGCTCCATTGAAACCGTTTTCTCTCTCTCTCAATCTCTTTCTCTTTTTCTGTGTTTGGGAGAAAATGTTGGGATTTTCAGTTTATTTAAACAAGAGGTCAATTATCCTTGAAATTATAAAAATCGCGAGCTGGACGTCTCTCATTTCAGCCTGGTGTTTTGTGATCATTAATAAATTTATTAAAATTTTCAGACAATTGACATTTTTATGTAATTTATTGATATTCTCAGTGATTAAACTCTCCTATCTGTATTGTTCAATTTAATAAAGTGACAGGTTATTAAATATTATCTCTGATAATAACAGAATAAATAAAACCCCATCCAAATTCATTAATGTTTAAGAAAGAATCAAATGAGCTGTTTTGCAGTGAACGTTTTTATAATTTAATTGGTAATTTTTATATTCCCCTCGGAATATTTTCGGTTTCACAAGACTACATTCAATTTTTGGAGAGATAAAATTAAAATTAATTTTAAAATATTTTATATTTATATTTTATTAGGAAAATGTCGCTGTTTGCGCGTTGGTTCGATTAAAACAAAAATTATTTTTTCAATGTAAAAAGAAAATTTTTTTCTGTAGAAAATTATTTGCAATTTTTGCCAATTGAAAAAAGAAGTCGATAATTTTATTTTATAAAAATAATGAGAATAATAAAAGTATAAATAAAAGAAAATCGAGGGGATGGGAACTGGCACTGGAATGGTTTTGGAAGTCATTTGTGCATTGACTGGAGCCGAACATCAGTAAATGTCATTGGGAAATGTGTAACCAGATCAACAAAGGGGTCGGAAATGAAAATTGGCGAAATTCGTTCTATTTTACTACTGACAAGTTGTAGTCTCCTACTTCCAAAATTGCCCCCATCATCTGGCACTAGAACAAATATTGACGGACAAGTCAACGAGGAAATTTCTCCTTTTTCTTATTGAACTATTTATTGTAAGCAAAATGGAGTAAAAGACATTTAATAATATAAAAATTGTAAGGCAGTGTAATTTGATTGTCACATCAACTTTGGGAAAAGGGAAATTGCATAAAATTGTTGAAACGTCCCTAGAAATGTTTTCAAGGGCTGTCCTCTGCTGGTGGAAATAGAAATCAATTGGGAAAAAATATTATATTTTAATTTGATTTTAAATATTATTTTTCTTAACGTAAATATATAATAATAAATATTATAATAAATATTATTATATAAAAAATATTTATATATTTGCCAAAACGAGACTTTGTTTAATTCAAAACATAAACTACAAAAAAATGCAAGCTAATATCGTGTATAAATTTTCATGTGGTTATATATACACAGGGGAGACACAAGGTCACCTCAATACTCGAATTAGTGAGCATTCTCAACAAAGATAAACAAGTAAAGTGTTGCATCACGTTGTGGAAAAGGAAAAAAAGATAAGAATGGAAATTAATTTTATAATGTAATGAACAACATAACGGAAAAATGATAATGACGATGAAATTTATGCGAATCATTATTAATAAAATAACTTATAAAAGAAATCAATTCACGAAATGGTGAATGCAGAAATTAATGTATGGTTAATGTTTTCTTTAATTATTATTTGGAAAAAGGATTTGAGAAATAATTTCTAAAATATGGATAATTATTATGGATAATAATTAATAAAATATTTTTTGATTATAAAAATATTTCTTTTTTTTCTTTCATCCAATAATAATGAAGATGATTTATAAAATTTATGATATCATTTAATAATAATTGTGAAGAATATTAAAACTAACTGAAAAAGATTTGATGGGAAAAAAAATCAAAATATTATTATATATAATTTTTTTTCAAAATATTTATTTAAAGGTTTACTACAAAAATAAAAAACTATTGTTTATTAGATTAATTTATATATAATCACATGAACATAATCAATATATTTTTCAAAGAAACGCTTTTTATCAATTGACAGCAATTTTTTAAAAAAAACTACTTTACTTTTATCATTTCTTCATCACTATATCATTAATATTTGATATTGAAATTTTAATCCAATCAACAATCCTAGAATTATTAATTAAAATATTATATGAAATTCTAGTTGATTGAAAATATTATGATTATTTATTTTAAATAATATTTATTACTAATCATAGAACACACTGTAATACATCGACTTTTACTTTTCTTATTTGAATATTAATATCTGACTGGCATTCTTTTATTAATAATGAGTCACATATCTTTCGTTCATCTTTATTATCGAAATTGCTCATAATTTATCTTAATTCTTTTGGTATAACTTTAGTATAACCTTTTCCGACAACACAATATACAATTTATAATACTTAATAATATAGAAATAACCAAAGCTTATTTTAATTTTATATTTTTCCTTAATCAGATAATTGAAAACAACTTTTTATTTATTTATTTTATAAAATAATTAAAAATACGAATAAAAAATATTTTCAATTAAAATATTTATTTATTTATAAACACAATAAAAGGTATTCTACAATATGATATATAAAAATAAAATAAATTAAAGAAAAAAAATCAATTTAATATAAAAAAAAGGAAATAATTAAAATAAAATTGTTAATTTAATTAATTATTTTAACAACAAAATTAATTAAATAAATTCTCAGGTATAATTTTAAAGAATACCTGACAATAACGAAATAAATAAGAAAGATAATTCAATTAATTATTTAAACAAAATAAATAAATAAATAAAATAAAATATTATGCAGCAAGCAAAACAGAGAAACGCATAGCAGCAATAAATCAAATTCGGGCAAATTTTTAATGGATATATCTTCAATTTCTTAATTGAAGATATTGAATGGGAAATTTTCCGTTGGATAGTTTACGCATGTCGTTGCGGATTATTCAGTTGACTGATGTTTTTCAACAAGTCAATTTTCGAATAAATATCATTTTATTTATTTTGATTTTATTTTATTTTTATATTCAATGTTGACATAATGAGAAATTTTATTCGGTTAAGACGTTGCAAGATAAAGCGAAAAAATGGCAAAAACAAATTTTGGAAAATTCTTTGTAAACAGGAGAAATATTAAATTTCAAGAGAAAATGTGACAAAAAATTTTCTCGTAACATTTTTCAATTTTTTATTTTTAAAATTAATATTAACAAAAATAATAATAATGAAATTATTAATAATAAAATTATTAATATTAAAATTAAAATTAAAATATAAAATATTATGATTATTATTTTCATATTTTTATTATTAATATTTTAATTTTTTTATTATTATTTGTTTATTATTTATATTATCTTTATTATCTTTATTATAATAATTATTATTATGGTTATTTTATTAAAACTATTAATATCATAATTATTACGATTATTATCATTATCATTAATATTAATATTATTTATTTTAGATACATTTTTTAAGTTTTTCTAAAAATTCGAAAAAATTATGTTTTACAAAATTTTATTCGAAAAAGAAATCATTAATTAACCCACTCTTCATTAAATTTTTTTTTCCTTTATTATTTTTTTTAATTATTTTTTTGAATAATTATTTCAATAACGTTATCAATATAACAAAAATCTGAGAAAATAATATTAAATATTAATGGAAATAATATAATAAGTAATATACTCCAAAATAATCACATTAATTATAATTTAATGAATTATTAATTTTTTCATTGGTGCTATATTACTTATGAATTTATTCTATAATTTATTTATATTTCTTATATTTTCGAAAATGATTTATTGTTTTAAAAAATTCAAAAAAATAATAGAAAATAATCTTTCATTGAAATATTATTATTTTTCAGTTAATAAAAATATATAATTCAAAAACCTTCGTTAATATAAAGAATCCAAGTAAAAAAAGCGTATGATATAAAAATATAAGAACCATAATATAAATATAATATAAAATAAAATATTTGTAAGAAAAAAACAACAAATTGCAGCAACTGAAAAGTTTTACGACAGCTGCATTATTCTCAACACAAGATTGTATTCATTTTATTATTTATTATTTTTCTGGAAATGGAATTAAAATAATAATTATTCTTCGTTTGCAAATGATATTACCAACTCAATGATCTTTCTTCAACATATCCTCTTGTCCAAAATCAGTGAGCTGTTGTTTTTGTAATTTTTGTTTTTTCATTAAATTTTGTTTTAATTAACTCAATGGATTATATTATAAAAAATACGTACTGTAATTAAAATAATAATCATACAAATAATAATTGTGATTATTGTTGATATTAAAATCATATGGTAATTTAATTGACACAACATTGACTTTCTTAGTTCCAATTATAAAATGAAGCAATATTTTGATGAAATAGAATTAAAACAATGGAATATTGTAAAGATTGTACAATGGCCGCTCTATGCAAATCATATACCGTTTAAAGAGACAAATAAACAGCTGAATGGATTTCATTGAAACCCTGATATCACAGGAAGCTGACAAATATAATGTTCACAAATAAATATAACTTTATTTATTAATCTTCATTTGGACAGTCAGAGGATTAGACAAATTATTATTATTATTTTTTGTCAAAGTACAAATCGACTATTTTTTTTTCATCATCTATTTCGGAATTTTTTATTTATATTTTTTATATGACAATACAGTGCAAATTCTATTTTGGACCACAAAATTTCAAGTGGTCCAAAAATAGAAGTTGGTCCAATATTAGAAGTTTTATATGAACTTATATGGATGCATAGCATTCGCTGGGAAGATTCTTTATTGCGAAGTTACTTGGCAATATTATATTTATATTCATATGATAATTTTTTACTCATTCCTGATTTTGAAAATGTTATATACCCAAATATTATTAAAACAAATTATTAAATTTTTAAACAAATCATTGAAATATTTGGACCAAGAATTTTATTTTTTATATGAAAATATCGACAAATATGATTAGTACAAATTATTGGTCCAAATGTGGAGTTTGGTCCGATTATAGAAGTCGTCCATTTCAGAAATTAATCCAAAATAGAAGTTGCACTGTATTAAATAATATAATATTTAACCTTATATAATTTAGTTTCACTCATCAGTTTGTTTTTATAATTATTAATATTATTAAAATCAAAAGAAATAAATGATGATGATAATAATATAATTATCATATTATAATATTATATAGTATATAATATTATTTTATAATATTATTATATTATATAATAAATAATATTATTTTATACTATTATTATATTATATAATATATAATATTATTTCATACTATTATTATATGTAATAGTAATAAAAATAATAATAATAACAAAAATAGTAAAATTAATAATCCTGTAGTTCATTAGTACTCGGAATAGTAAAATAATAATAAAATTAAAATAAATATTTTTTAATACCATTATATAAAGTTGATAATAAAATATTTTTAATTATATAATATTATTTTTTATTTTAAAGATCTCTTTTTTATATCTGTTTTTAGAACTATAATTAATTAATGAAATAATTATTAATCACCATGAAAATTATTTTATATATTTTCAATTTATTTAATATAAATTTTTAATTAAATATATATAACTGAGATTATATATTTTTTAAATTTAATTAATATGATAATTAATTTAATTACTATACTAATTTTATCTAAATAAAAAACCTATGTAAACATTTTAGGTATTTAAGGGTTTTAGTTTAAAAATATTTAAATTATTGTTCACCGTTACCTCAAATAAATAATATAAATAACAATAATAATAATTATTATTGTTATAATTATTTATTATTTTTATTATAATTATTTATTATTTTTATTATAATTATTTATTATTATTATTATTATTATTATTAAATATATAAAAAAATAAATATAAAAAATGTTCAGTTCAATTTTGGAAGACCTCTTAAAAGCCGTTTCGGTCAAAAAAATAAATTCCAGATTAAACAATTAGATAAAACAAATAATTTGATAAAATATTAATTAACAAAAAAGGAGAAAAAGAAAAAACGGTTTTAATTATTTTCAACAGTTGAGTTAGACTTTGATAAATGTCGTTCAAATCAATCAAGTAAGCCGAGTTGACAAACTGTGACGTCGTGACGGAGGCAATATTCTCCTTGGAAATATCGATAATATAAATATCATTATGATTTACCACAAGAATATACTCGACTTCTTATATCTAATGACAAGCATTACGTTTAAGATATATTAAAAAAAATAATTAATTTAAAATAAATAAATAATATTTAAATATTCGAATGCTCTTTTTCTGAAAAAATTTCCAAAAATAGCCTATTACGAAAAATTTATTTTCATTAAATATTTTCACATATAAATTATATATATAAAAATAATAATTTATTATTACCGGGCATAAAATTTTATAGTGTAAATAATTTCTGTTTAAATATGCCCTGTTTTAAGATTAAATTTGTTTTTTATAATATTAATAATTTAATAATAATTTTTATATCTTTATTTTAATATTTGTATTTTCAAATATTTGAAAAATATCATAAAGCGTTTTTAGTCCTGATTTTTGCCCACTCATAAGATATGACTTGTCGGTCAAAAAATACAAATGGTAGAACTTGTAGCCAAGTTTTAAGCATAAATTCAATTTAGTTCAACATAAACATTAATAAAAACAAAAATAATTTTTAAAAAAGTTAACTTTAATGAAACCCATTATATGGTGCACACTTCCTTTGAATATTGTATTTCCACACTCATTCGAGGACGCATGATTGCAGAACGGAACTTTATCTACCCTTGCTTAAGACGATCTTAACTTAAGTTTTTGTTAAATTTAAATTAGGTAAAAGGTAATATTGATTATTATTTATTATTTTAAAAATCACTAAAGATAAACGAAGTAAAGAAAAAAAAATTAATTATTTTTTTTATATTAGTAAATAATACTTTTTTTTAATAATTTACAAAATCTGGCATAATCAATATATATAAATTAGTAGAAATTAAAAATATATATATCTAAAATGATCAAATAATTTTTTAAAGATATAATATTTGTTTTAAATGATCAATTAATTAAATAAATGAATGATCAATTTTAAAAATATCAATGCTGAATATATTTTTCTAATTATGAATCAAATTTAGGAATGACCGAAAATAGTATGATTTTCAATTTCTGAGCTATTAGAGTAATAGTGGGTTATTCCTTCAAAAAAGATATGTCCGAAATAGATGCCACCAACAAGATTAATATTGTTTACGGGACAAACGCTGTTAAATATTCTTAATATTATTAATTTTTTTTACAATATAAATTAACAAAAATAAATAATATTTGTAATAATATTACATTTTATTTTTGTAATTTTTTTCTTTTAAATAAAAAAATTAAACATAAATGAAGTGAAACAATTTTATTTTTTTCTCTAATTAAAATGGCGAGTTGTATTTGATAAAATAAAATTGGACAGTTAATGAAACTTGATTTTTTTTATTAATTATTTTATAAGAATATGTATAACATACGCTTTTTAATGATCAGTCGTTCAATTTGTTAAAGAAAATAGGAATTTTGGCAAGGGAGAATTATCCGACTTAATTATAGGAAGAACTTGGGAAAAATAAATATAATATTTAAATTTCATAATATAATTATACGAGAGAAAGTAATCAAAAATATTATCCGTAATTCTTAAACGAAATAATAAAAGAAATGAAATTTTTTGTTTTATTATCATTACTTTCTTATTTATATATATTTTTTAAAAATTAAATAAAAAATAATTTCATAGATATTTAATTTTTTAAAATATTTTAAAAAAATTTTTAAATCTTATTTTGCTTGCATTAATTAAAACAAAATTCGAAAAATAATAAGTGAAAACCTACATCAGTTAAAAAAAAGTAATTACAAAATTTTCAATTAATTAATTAAAGTACAAAAAAGGCCATATTTTAAATAATTTTTCCACATAAAAGTTTTCTGTAAATATTAAAAATACATTATAGAAAGTATTTTGTTTAATTATACTGTTATTATTAATTATAATTAATATCATGACTGAAACGGTGATTACAGACAAATGTAGCGATTCCTCTTCATTGTATAAATAATATATAAATACCTTTATTTTATTATGTAAAAAGAATTTATAAAATATTAAAAGTGCATTATTGATAAAAGTATTACAAAAAAATTTTTAATTTAAGTTTCATAATAATAGTAATAACAATATTGATAATAAAAAAAAATATTATTAATAAAAGTTTGAATAAAACTACTAATAAATAAAATTTATAATGATTAAAAATCAGAAAAATATTAATAATATTAATAATGATAATAAAGAGAATAAAAGAATAATTAAATAATGATACTAAATATACGAATAATAAAAATTAAAAATAATAATTATGATATTAATAATAATATTACTAAAATAATAATTAAAATAATAATAATATTAATAATAATGAAATTATTATTTTACTTCTCATGATTTTTTTTAATTCTCAAGTTTATTTATTATTTTTTCTGATAAACTTTTTAAAAGGAAAATGAAAATGTTTTTATTATTAATTCGTTAATATTTCAATGAACATTTATTATAACTGAACAATCTTTAATGTGAAAAAAGGAATGATTTTTACTGTGATTTTTGTTTAGTGCGAAGATTTACCGATATACGGCACAGTTCCGGCCCAGTGTAACAGATTCTATCCGAGTATATCCAGAATCAGGCATCCCGTCATACCTGTGATGAACAATGGGAACCTTATTACTGCCAACCCAGGGACCTTCGTGCAGAGCTGTTGTGAAAACGATTACAAAGCCGTAGCAAATATCCATCCTACAGCTTTAATGTTGGAACCAAACTTTTCAGACAGCGGCAAAGGAGGCAGTGTGGAAGACTTGAACTATCGCCAATATACCGGTATATCCACTTTCACAACGTCCTCCTTCATCAACACATCTTCGGCAAATCCGAAATTGTTCGTTCCAAATTCCAACCTCGACTCCAATGTTAGCCAATGCTTATACGATAAATCTTCAGAGACGATGTTCTAACCTTTCCTGCCGTCTACAGACGAATGGTTTCTTTCTCAATTTCCAAGGAAATAAAACCGTCTCTTTCTTCTTCTGTTTTTTTTTAATTTTTGTCGTTTTTTATTACATATTCTTCAACAATCTGGCCGTAGTCTGTGTTTATTTATCACGAACCTCATTCAATAACGGAATTATAATAATTATGAAAAATTGTTCCATATCAATTTGTTATAAATATTTATTATTTATCATAACATGTGTACAAGTTGTGAAATGTTTTGATTTGGTTCCAATGTATTATTGTTATATTAAAATATCTATTTAATTTTATTACTATATTCATGACTGGTCTTGTAATGGTCTTGTTTACAGCTTCACCGTGAACCATAATCGTTCCGGTGACAGTTTCCCCTGGGCATAGAAAAGACTGAACCAACCCTGGACAAAATGGAGGGTAGGGAAATGGTGGGATAAATAAAAACAAAACATCTAAACTATATTCATCAGTTACGATAATGATATCCTACTTTAAAGGATTCCAGGTAGAGTTTCTTTCGTGATTGATTTCAATTTAATTTCAACCATCTTGCAAGGAAACCATTCCACTTATCGACAAAATCATTAATATTTTCATAAATAATTAATACTAAAATAATTGAGTTGGAAAGTTTCATAATAATTTATTTTTATGTACATTTTTCAGTCTATCATGACATTAAGAAAAAAATTTCCATGTCAATATTTTAATTTATTTTTTCCATTATTATTAATTTTTTTCCGTAACATTTATACTGATATTTATAATAATTTATCTATTTTAATTTTAATAATATTGAAATAAATTAAATTTTCTGTTCTTAAACATTGTGAAATATGTAATATTAAACACAAGAAATCAATATTTACATTTCATTTATTATAAATTCAAAGAAAGTATGGTTATTGGAACAGAATTCTAATTTTATTCTATCTATATATCTCTATATATCT
>JBBMKC010254226.1:0-10181 GCA_037834085.1 Bipalium vagum | reverse complement strand
TTTAAGTATTTTTATTTTTATTGGATTAATAAAATTTTTGAAACTATGAGTGACTTCATTGAAATAGCTGCTAACATAGCCAAAATGTGACTTTATTTGATTTGTGGAGAGTTGGAAAATGATCAATTAAAACTTACATAAATTAAAACAAAAAAAAATTTTAAAAATCCGTTTTTTAATTTATAAAGAATTTTAAATAAATTATAAATAATTAATTATGACTGATAAATACATTAAAAATAATAAATGAAATATAATAATTATATAATTAATAAACAATTTTAAATAATTTATAAATAATTACATAAATTAAAAGTAATAATAATAAATAAAATATAATTATAATAATAAATAAATAACGGTATCTAATAATTAAAAATTATTTTATCCAATAATAAATAAATAATTATATATTTTTTTATGTATAAGCAATTAATTTTAAATTAATTGTTTAAATATTTCAGAAATGTAAACAAATCATCAACCAATCATATCTTGTGTTATGCCTTCTGAAATTATTATTGATATTAAATATCGTTTTGTACCGTAATCGATAAAGAATCACTACTTATGGTTTAAGAGTAAGGAGAATAAGGCAAAACCTACTGCATATTCTCAATAGAAGAAGGCAATAATTGTGGGAACAAAAATCTTACCATGAACAACAATAAATTATCAGTTAAAGGAGCTGGAAAAACAGAATCGGTTGCAATACACTTCAGAGCAATCTCATTAGAAACATCAAGCATAGGTTGCGCATCATTGGAATGTAATAAAATCATGAATATCACTGAGCACAACGGTAAAAGATTTAAAGTGTACTACTTGACCGATCACGAAATCGAACTGCGTAACAAGCATACTAATTACTTATGCTTAAGTGGTAAAATACTCGCTCACAAGCAGTAGCATGGCCACCTAAAAAGCACAGAGAAGGCAGTCTATCTTCATTCACCGATAATGAACTAACAGAGATCCCAAATATTGAATCATCTGATTGACTATCTAATTTCGACATTGAATTCTATATCGTGACCAGAAATTGCGAAACGTTGTGTATATGTCGGCCCGGAATCAGGTAATGCACTTAAAAATGAATGCCAATCGGCATTTTCTCACCTGTTCCCACTAAATAAGATGGACGAATAGGAAATTATATTTTGGCCAATCCAATGGAACGGATACCCTTGGTTACTTTTCATAGCCGATAATATTCGTAAATCTACAATGTTGCTAAAACACGGATGAACAAGAGGCATTTCATGGAATACTCAACCAAATTATCAACAGAATCAATAATCTCTTTAATATACCAAGATATATAGATCTGACCATGGTGTCAGAAGAAACAAATCCACTACAAACAAATTCTTATGACTGCGGAGTATATGTATGCCAATACGCATATGATTATGCATGCAGTCGTGATAGAATTAAATTTACAAAACAGAAAGCGAGGAGGATAAAAAGCATTATTGCAATGGCTCCACACAATACGAACAATATACAGAACGCGGCGAAAATCAACAAATCGTAAGACAGAAAAAAGCAAACAATACCAGATGAAGAACTAATATTCAGTGACAATCAATATAAAGTGGCGATACACGACGCGCCACCTGCTGTAATCAAACTTGATAGCCCCATAATGATATCACCGATAACTGGTTCATCCAAATCTGGGTATAGTAAATCAAAGTACTTGGCTGATCATGAAAATGCGAAAACCAAAACTGATGAATTCTTATTATTCATCAAATATTATGTGATTACTGGCTCAATGAACCCGTCTAAAGCAATTGAACTTATCAAGAATTTTGTTAATAAAGATAAACAGCCAAAAATCCGGTCACCAATTTCAATTGTCCAAAGTCATCAGCACCCAAATTATTCAATCAGGGACACGTTTAGAACGAATCAGAAAAAACCATATGATCAAATTGTTGAAGCCGAAAAGCCATCTTCATGCCCAAGTAGAAGTGATCTAGAATAACACTTCAAAAATGTAAATTGTAATGTTTCATATGTAGATCATATGTCATACCTTCCTTCTTTCTCAAAGGCATTTACAACATCGCCTATTACAATATAAGAAATTGATATTGCTTTTAAATCTGGATCCAACTCTGCTCCGGGATCAGATTCCATTAGATATGCTGACTGGAAAAAACTTGATCCAGAAAAAGAATTTCTTCTCTTCTTTTTCAACTATAAACTTGAGACTGAAATTATTCCTGAACAGTGATGTACATATAAGACTTTACTGATAATAAAGCCGAACAAGAATTATCCATCCTCTGAAGTTTCATCTTGGAGACCAATTGCAATTCTGAACTCGTCATATCGGATACTTACACGAATACTAAATCGTCGATTATTGGACTGGATTAAAATTGGAAACATAATTTCGCCGACCCAGAAAGGCATAATTCAACCGGGTGGATGTAGCGAGCATAATTCAGCTGCTAATAGTATAAAGGAGTTGGTCAATCGAATAAATTACAAAAGGAAAAAATTATCCAGTTTTTCTTGTGTTTTCTTGACTTAGCGGACGCATTTGGGTCAGTCCCCCATTCTTTAGTATGGCTGACCTTAGAGAAGATAGGCCTGCCAATTCGAACAATCAGCTTCATTAAAAATCTTTATATGAACAGTCAAACGATATATATGTGCAACCTCATCTTCACGGATCCAATCCCTATAACTAAATGGGTTAAGCAAGGCTGCCCTTTGTCGATGACTCTTTTTTTCTGGCAGTCGACTTTATCTTTCGAGAAATCGAACAAATTGATGGGGGATATGATTTACACGGAATGAATATTTCATCACTAGCATATGCTGATGACATCGAATTATGAGGAAAACTTTTGAAAACATTCAGGAAACCTTATTGAAAGTTGAGAAGCTTACAGAATGGGCTGAACTGCAATTTCGGCCAAATAAATGTGATTACTACGACCACAATCTTAGTCCACAGAACCAGTTAATGATTGAAGCTGTGACTATTCCATCAATTACGAAAGCAGGTACATACAACAATCTCTGGGTGCATTTTGGAAAAAACATGCGTCAAAATATTAATGAGATTCTCAAAGAAAACGTTAGGAACTTTCACAAAATATGCAAAAGCGTTCTAACTCCAGCTCAGAAAATTCAATCGCTCAAAATTTTCCTATAATCAAGGTTGCCGCTTCACTTCAGAAACAGGATCATTAACATACAAACCCTCTCCTCACTTAATGGAATACAAGGGGTAGGAATAGATAGTAATATTGGCTACGATGAGAAGGTTCGACACTTGCTAAAAAATATGCTGAACATACCCAGCAACCTTCTCAATAAATGGAGGCTTAGGAATCGTCGCAGCAGTAGGCGATTACATGGTACAGAATGTTGTACATGCCTTTCGCATCCTCACATCCTCAGATACCCAACTTTGCATCTAATCTGTTCCGAACTTATCAGTACAGCGATGGAGGCCAAATTGACTTTAATTTGGCAAAAACTTTCGATCGTCGGCGCATCAACCGACATCAACAAACCCCAGACCGAACATAAATTCAGGAAGGATGATCAAGTGGGGGACGTAAAAGAAAAATTCAACAACAAGAAGTAGGCTTTCAAAACTTCATTTAGTCAGAAATGTCTTTGCGAAAACTTTTCAGAAAACAAGGAAAAATAAACTTAGCCTATCAACTACGGATGAAAGGAGCAAAAATAAGGAGCTAAAATTGGATTTGCCATCTGGCAAATTTTTGAGTATTTTTTTAAAATAAATTCTCTTGTATTTTTTTTCCATCATTCTTAATGAATCTAAAAATTTAATATTTTAAAGCTAAATCTATTATAAATTTCATCAGTATTTGTAATTATATTTTTTATTTCGTAAAAAAAATATTTCTAATAACTTTAAAGAATAAGTGGAAATCATATTTACTTGCATTATGAAAATAAAATGGAATGATAAAGTTATAATTACTCTTATCATTTATATTACAATTAATATGATCTGCTATATCTTTCATTTAAGTGATCATGACCTTGAACTTTATCATCTTCTAAATCTTCTTGACAATATATACACTTTCTTGAATTTGAATAATTTATTTTTTCATCTTCAGATATTATTATTTTATCTTTGTAATAACTACCTGTTCTTCTTAATATTGAAGTTAAAATATTATTTATTTTTTTTATAAATTCATCTAATACATTTCCCCATAAAATTCAGAATTTTTGATTTAAACAATTAGTGATAATTTGATTTAAAATCCTACTGATGGTGGTTTTTGTTCTGTTTTTAATTTTTTGGCTTCAGAGATATTTTTATTTATATATTTATTATAATATTCAAAATTACTCTATGTTACAAATGGAATTTTGTTTATAAAATAATGATTTTTAAATTCACAATAATATTATTTTGAAACAATAGCTTTTATCTCTTATTGTGCTTGACATAATCTTATATGTTGAGTAAGTAGATTTTTTATCTATATGATTATGTAATTTCGCATTAGAAAATACAGTCAAACTTCGTTATAAGAGTAAGGTTCGTACAGCGTGAAAATAACGGAGTTGGAGCCCTTAACAATGGAGTTGTCGATTATGTAATAACGTAATAACTAAAATATTTTTATGACATTTAAAAGTTATTTTATAGTTATTATTAATTTTAAAAAAAGCGGAAAGTCACATTCCAAATGTAATATTTTATTTAAAGTATTCAATCAATTCTCTTTGTAATTCTGATTTTGTCTTCAAACTTCATAAAATTTTTTAGGAGATTTTCATCAGCTGATGCATTATTTGAACTAAGAAATCTCCTAACATTATCAAGACAATGAACAACTTCTTTTATACTTGGAATATGCACTAGTTCATTGACAAATTCCTCTTCATCTGAAGATAAATTATTCGTTGAACTAACAATTCCAACAATCTCTTCCGTATTCAGCTCCCCCCAAATGTCAATATTATCATCAAGGCAGACATATTCATCGGCTGATAACGAAGATTCCAAATTGATTTTACCGATGGAAATTTGAATATCTTGCTATACTGAATCAATGTCAGATTTAGGCAAGGAGGTTTCAAGAGTGATTAACCCATCAAGATTCTAACAATTTAGAATTATTGAAGCACTTATCTCGTTCCATGACTTCTATAACATATATATCTGAAAGAGTCACAGCTTGTCGAATATTCTTAATTTTATCATGAAATTCTTATATGTCCAGTAGTTTTCTCAAACCAAACTTTTTATTATCACCTTTGAATGCTCGAATTATTCCAGCATCAAGAGGTTGTAAAAATACAGTTGAACTCTTTGGCAGAAATAACAACTATACATTGAAAATCTTATGGCAAGGTGCCTTATCCAAAATTAAGAGAACTTTTCTCTTTTGAATTATCATATCACTATTAAAATTTTTAACCCAATTTTTAAATTTCAGAGTTGTCATCCAAACCTTAGAATTTGCTTGACAATTAAGATTTTTTGATATATTTATACCCAGAAAGCATCAAGAAGATTTAGATTAACCGATCACAGTAAGTTTCCTTTTATTCTTACCAGTCATATTGCAGCAGTATACAATAATCAATCTGCTTTTATCCATTCTGGTGACCTTAACATTATGATTGCTAAATGTTCTTGAAGGAAGTTGTTTATATATAAGATCAGTGTCATCTATATTTTAGATATCGGATAGTTCGAAATCTTTAATGGCCTTTATGAATTGAAGTTTAACAGATTAAATTTGCTGTAGATTAATACCTCGCTTTCACCAGTTAAAAACTTTGATTTCAGATTATGACGCTTTTTAATCGGTAAAACCAATAGTTGGATATCTTATAATTTTCAATACTCAGCTCATTAGCGAATTTAGCAGCTTTAACTTTCAAAAAAACTTCAGTCACGTTTAGATTTTTCGATGAAAGTTGATTAACAGATAACTGCAGACATTTTTCAAATTTTTCATGTTTAGATTTCCTGGCTCTTCTAGTGGAATCAATTTGATCTGAATTTGTTTTTGTTCACTTTTAGAAAGCTTTAAAAATATTTTTAAAATTGACTTGGTTATTTTTCTTGGTTATTTAATGCGATTCGTTTATTCATTTTATTATTAATAATTATTTTTGTTATAGTTTACTATTATTTTAAAAATTTTGAACAAAAAATGAAGATTTTGTAAATTTAAATGAAGATTTCATAAATTTATTGCCTTTTATGACGGGGTCCTTTTTATCGTGGAAGCACAATGTTTTTATATATATAAATTGGTCCCCAAAAATTTGGCAATTCAAGTCTCTCTTTTAATGGGGTTTGACTGTAAATTCATAATTTTGCATAATGTTGGCGCAACTCTTATTAAGCACATCTGACCTACGCTGAGGTTGCTGTGGGCCTACCTAAAGAGCTCGTAACAAAAACAACTATTCCAAAAATATATTAATAAAATGATGGTAATACCCTTGTAATTAAAACATCAAGTTGCAACAGGCAGTCACTCTCAAACAAACTGCAACAATCGAAAGTCAAACTAAAACACCAAGCCTTAATTAAAAAGCTGTGCCAGGGAAACCCTGGTCAGCAAGATAAAATTATCAAAATAAAACATAACTTATCTGGCAATTTTCTGGGGGAAAAATAATGAATTTTCACAGGCTTATATACTATTTTACTGTTCATTTTAGCGTCTCTGATTGGCCAGTTAATCTTTCAATCATGACGTACTTTTTATATTTAATTATTACTAAAAATAAAATAAATTTCTAAAAATTGAAAATTATAAATTCATGCTACTGACTAAAAGTCAGTAGTTGATACTATTTAAAATTTATTTTATTAATTAGAAATCAGTAGTTGCTCCTAAATAATATTTAAAATTTATTTAATTAATTTTACATTAATAATTAAAATGCATAATTTCAAATTGGCCAGCGTATTAATTAAATTTTATTTTTCGCCAAAAGTTTATTTACAGAAATTATAAGATAGGAGTCGAACCTCAACAATAATGAATCATTATTAATGATAAGCTATAAAATTTTCAATATGGATTGGTAATATTATTTTATTTTCATTTGTACTCTTTTCTGATAATTCGAATAAATTTACAATAATATTATTTTAATTATTAATTTTTTTATATCTTCTATTTTTATGTGAATATTCATATCATTTAAATTTGATTCATTTATATATGGATGTGGAGACTACGACCAAATCCACCCAATCTACCAAAACCATCACCATCAGTTCCGTCTGTCCCAATCCCTCAAGTGATCAATGAATTGAAATATTTGACATTGTATTAAATCCATAATTGAAACATTTGACATTGTATAAACCTTTTTATATATTTGTGATTCTTAGTGTTGTATTGAACTTCTATAACCATAGTATTGTATTGTTTTTTTTCATATATGGCATTGTATTGCCTTCTTATTTGATATAATATATGTATTAAAGAAAAATCGATTTTATCTGATAATGAATAATAAAACGATAATTAAATAATAATAAATAATAAACAAAAGGAAGTGAAATAGCATAATAAAAGTATAGTAATGACATATATGAATATTGGCATTAATAAATAAGATAAGATATAGTAATAACATGTATTAGTATTATTAGCGATCATATTTATTTATTTATTTATTTACTTGTAAATTATATTTTAAAGAAAAATAATAATATGTTAACATCAAGTTACCATTAATAGAAAAATAATATGAATTTTTATATCAAAAAATGAAAAAATGATAAAAATAGAAAAAAATTCAGGGTAATAATATTATAATAAGAAACAGAGGCTTACCAATTTTAAAAGAGAAGGATTTAAGAAGCATATAAAAACAAG
Organism: Bipalium vagum; assembly: GCA_037834085.1. Lineage (NCBI taxonomy): Eukaryota > Metazoa > Platyhelminthes > Tricladida > Geoplanidae > Bipalium > Bipalium vagum. Next base: position 2,310 of record JBBMKC010254226.1, on the reverse strand, counting down.
CAGAAAATGCAAGAAAGTCAGACAAAAAATATAAAGGAGTAAAAAGACAAATTATATTTCAAGCAAACGAACTCAGACAAAACCAATTTCAATCAACATTTTACCCTACTGAAATTTTATCAGAATTCTAGCCTACTTAACATAAATCAATCAACCAAAGAAAAACATCATCCAAACAGAGATCACTCCCACATCGGATAAACTATTCCAGGACCGGCCAACGCAACCTAGACAGAGTATTTAAGGAACAGTAATCAGCAACAAAAAAAAGGAAACAGTTGCAAAAATTAAACTGAAAACATGGCTCGCGAATCCGCCAGGAGAAACAATCAAAGTTCAATACGTTAACTGATGCTAAACACCGAAAATCGATCATAGTTCAATACGATAGTTGATACCAATACCCAAACGACATTACCAGTACATGGAAGTCAAACATTCAAAGATCAAGTGGACAACTTTATGCTTTTTTTTATAAAGTAAATTTTGTTTTTATTTTTACCACAAAGTTTTTATTATAATAATAAATTTTAGTATCTTTATACATTGTTATTTTATTTTCTTTATTAGTAGTATTTTAAAGATAAGTTGTGGAAAGTTTTAAGTAAAAGAGTTTGATTTATAATAAGAATTAAATCTTTATACTTGTTGCAGTCGTGTAACAAAGTCTTGATAATATTAAGTTTTATATTAATATAATATAACTAGCTTGGAACCAATGGTTCACAAGACAAGGATCGATCTTAAATAAGCCTTATATTCATATTTTTTTCATTCCTTAATTAAAACAGGCGTGCCTTGTTAGACAAGACACAGTTTATAATAAATAAATAATTAAATACTCAGGATCAATTAACTTTTTTGTTCCCTTTTCTTTTTGTTTAACATATTTCACACGCTAAGTAGGGCGGTGAAATATATTTTTCTTCTTAATCGAGGACCTCTGAGCCTAAGTGCGAGAGGATTTTTCATAAATAATAATTAAAATAAATAAAATCAAATTTATCAGTCAGAATCGATATCACTCATTTGTAATAGTAAACTTTATTTTGAACCAAAATAAAAGTATTAAAAGTTAAATCGTTTTCTTGATTAATTTTAATAAATCTAACCGAACACATTCATAAGCAACCTTCAAACGTTAAGGCCTAAGTATAACAGAAAGTTCCACCTTAAAAATCAACTTAATCCTCATCTTAGGATCTTAACATGGATTATAATTTTTACTCTTTTACTTTGATCTTTTGCAAGATGTAAATAAGCAATAACAGAATAAGCAAAACATATTAAATATTTATTTTTTATGTTAAAAAAATATCGTGATTGATAAAATAGTAAATAAATACTATTTCTCTTAGCTGAAATATGTAAATTTTGTTCGAAATCACTAACTCCTCACTTTCTAATGTTGTGTTCGTTTTGCTTTTACAGTTACATAAATTTAAACTCAATTTAATCAAAACCCCCACAATAAAACCATATCTATATTCGCTCTCCAAATTAATCAAGATAATCACAATAAAACTTTATTAAATACTTCAAAACCGGACGTCGCAAAAACAATAAAATCAGCTAGTCAAAATTGATTAAACGTCTAAAAATCAAAAGCGGAAAAATGTCCAAACCGTGTTTACTATCGAATCGTCAATCGGTATTAATCGTGAAATATTATAATCAAAAACAATAATTAAAAACAAAATTCAATATTAATCCAATGAAATTAAAATTAAAGAAAGATCAAAACCAAAAAAACTTTAAATCGATAATATTCTCACTCGGAGCGACAATGGGTCTCCGTCCTACAGGTCCTTTTCAGGTCACGTAGGGATTCCCAAGCTCGTTGGAGCCCATTGTTATATCCTCTTGCATCTTCGTCATAAAAAATAAAGGGAATTACTGAAATCTCAGCATTTCTGCAATTCAAGTTCTCCTCCACAAATAACGTCTTCAGTAATTGAAAATCTCCTTTGGTGATTGAAAATCATTTACGTTGAAAATCTAGTCTTCAAGCAAATAATAAAACAAAAGAGCGTAACTGTTTTTTCTATTTTCCTGGGCGGCTTTTTGGGAATTGTCGTCTCTTTATATAGTCGTAGAGATTGGTCGTAGAGATTGGTCGACGATCACCAAGCTCTATTTCTACGGCTATTTCCTTCAAAAACCCATTAATCCTAACTTTATCTCCACCCCGAGATAAAGTTAGTCAAAAAATAATGAATTATCCTGACGATGTCATATATTCCTTGGACCAAAATTTTATTATCCAAATATATCAAAATCTTGTCGATCTTTTTTTCTTTAATATTATAA
>JBBMKC010254216.1:0-10181 GCA_037834085.1 Bipalium vagum | reverse complement strand
ACTGCAGACATGCATAATTGGGTCTCTAGGAACAGTACCACCAAAAACAGTTGATGTATTGGAGAAAATCGGTGTACTGAGGTCAAAAATTGGTCCACTTCTCGAGGAATGTGCAGCTTCAAATTCATTACCAAATACTAAAAACTTGTGCACTAGACACTATAAAAGTCTGAAAGAAAAAACATTCTCAGAACTGTGTTTTTTGCAGAACAAATGCACCCATGTAATTAAGTACAATATTAATGTCAACCATTTGTAAATGCGAAGTTGCGAATTTGAAGTTCTTCGGCATCCAAAGTACAGTCCAGATTTGGGTACATCAGGTTACTATCTCTTCAAATACCTTAAGAAGAACTTGAAAAGTCAACAATCTGCTTCCACGGTAAAACTAAGAGATTTAGTTATGAAGTTTAAAAATAATAAACCTCCAGAGTTTTATAAATCTACTTTCAGAGACCTGGCTGCTCACTGGGCTATATATGTTTCTATATACAATAGAACCTGGATAAATGCACAAACCAGTAAAATTCATATATTTTTAAGGATAACGATAAATTTAGATTCAATTTTGACCGGATAAGTGCACATAATTGTAAAAGTTAAATTAATAAAAACTTCAAGTTACACATTGCTTAAATAATACTAATTATTATCAATTTGTAAACGAATAAATCAAAGAAAATAATAACTTTTAGAACATTTTATAATTATCATGATGCACTAGAAGCCCCTACAGTACCTTGCAGCTATTTCAATCAGAAAAACATTGAAACAAGAATATTAGAAAAGTTGAAAATCAATTTCTTTCATCAGGTTAAGTTACACCGGAAAAATACAGAATTTCAAAAAATTTACTTGTTATTAAGTAAATTATATTTTGAAAGTCTTTATTTTGTAATAGTTATAACATTGCTATGTAAACGAGTCTCACACAAAAACTCAGTTAAGTGTACATTATATTAGTGCACCGTCCATGTGTTTTTATCATACCTTTATTGTACAATAGCTAAATAATAACACCTATGTAATTACCTCGTTAAGTTACATTAACATTATAATATTCCTGGATCTTTTCTTGTGAGTCTCACTACTTATTGGGTACACTTTATATATATCAATAAAAATTTAATATTTTGAATGAGTGGGACATTAAAAACCTGTTGTTTTCAACTCAGTGGCGTTTATTCAAGAAATTACAACAATTAGTTTTTGTTCCATTGTCGCTTTCCTTTTCATATTCCAATATTAAAATTTTTGGCCCTGTACAATATTATTATAAACGAGTCTTTATATAGGCACGAAAAGATATGGATTTGGGTCAGGTTGATTTCGATGAGGAGACGAAGAGACACGATAAACCGACATATGTTCCATCTTGGTTTTCTGTAGATTTGAAAACTGGAATGTTGATGATACATCTTGACGAAAACGATTCTTTAGGGGCATGGGTTTCTCTAAGGGACGCAGGGCTTGAGGGGGCAAATATTAATAATACAATGGACAAAGGAGGAAATCCAAATCAGGGCGACATTAAAGTCAATTATGGACAATTATTGTTACAGGGTCTCTTTAAGTATTGGCCTAAATCCGTTTTGTATCAGCATCGAACACGAGAAGGAGATGAATTGGTGGATTTAAAAGACGGAGACCCAAAAGTTCACGAATACTTCACTATCCCCGGTCACATGCCCATCATATTAAGGTAAGCATTGGTAATATTGAGATTCATATTTTTTTCTGATTACGTTTTAGCATCAAATTTATAAGGGAAAATTATAACATTCATACCGTATCACTTCTTGAATTGGCTTATTCTTCGAAAGGCTTAATAGTTTATTTTTTATCGACTCTGAGTATTATTATTTTTATTTTTTTATAAATTTAAATCTATATTAGACAAATCATTAATAAATAATTTTACTTAATAATCATCAGTCTTTATTGATTTCTCAAAATTTTATTAATTACATTAATTTTTCTTTTATTATTATAGGCACTTAATGAATTTATATTGATTCAATACTGAATATTGAAAATTTCAGGATGTTTATAAAATAAAATATTTTTTGAAAAATAAAATTAATTATAATAAAGATCTGTTGAAAAAAATAAAAACTTATAATGAATTACTAAAATGATCTAGTCTTAATAATAAAATATAAAATAAAATATTTTAAAATAATTTTATATGAAATTTTTTTTAATAATGATAATAAAATACTACTACTAATAAAAAAATAATTATCAAAAAGTAATAATGAAGGATAAGAATTACAAATCTAACTAACAAATATTGGAAATTGAAATAGTGACAATGTATTAAGAAACGGAATAATTGAAAAAATTTTCAATTTCTAAATTCGATTTTCTCCCTAGTTACTTTTGTGAAATTGCGAAATGATCTTTTTTTAAAACTGATAACGAAAATAATCGATTCAAAAAATTAAAACTTTTTTGCATCATATTTTAAAAATGATTTTTATCTTTCATTTAACATGTAAAATCAACTGTGAGCCACTATGAGCCATTGATTTCGCTAACTGCATCAACTCTTATTTTTTGGTATTTCAAGATCCAATAGTTTGTTTATTTCCTTAAAGAACTTTTTATGTATTTATCCGAATTTGTTTAATTTGACTAAATTTTTCAAATTGAAATTTTAAAAACTGAAATCAATTTCCATTTAAAGACAAATTTAAAGAACTTTTGCATTTGTATATCGCATTGTGCAAAAATAATTCTCGATTTTTAAGCACTTTAAAATTCAATAATCAATTCCAACAAAAATTTAATTATTTAGAATCCAGAGAGTTCTGTTAACAAAAAGTAAATACTCGAAAACTCAAATTAATCAACTATGAAATAATTCCTCACCAAATCATATTTTCAGAAAAAAATTCCTTAAAATACTTTCCTCCAGGAAATATGGAATTATTCCCTATTGGGGTTATGTCATTTGAATAAATATTAAGTTGTGGTTTTGTTTTAATATTTTTAAAATTTTAACTTCCCTTATGATAAACAAGAATTATAGAAAAAGTATAAGTTAAACGCAATTGCTAGTAATTCAATGAGTGGAAATGTCTTAGAAGTCGCTACAAGATTTGGAATTGATACACATACGCTGAGAGAATGTATTACTCAAGAAAATGAAATTTGGCAAGCAGATTCAAATAAGTTTAAACTTCAATGATGAGGAAGAAAACTGATGTTTGAGTACCTTGGCACTTTGTTATGCACACATCGTTTTTATGAACGATTAGAACTGAAGCACATATCTCTTTCAATAAATATAAAAAAGGCTCAAGAAATGTCAGTCGAATTTTAAAAATAGGTCGGTTTATGAGGAGTAATCAACTAACATCAAGAAAGATCAATCGAATATGCTCTTTTAACGGTGAAGAAATTGTTCGAGATTCAACATTTTTAAAAATAGTTGGTGAATATTTTTTTTAGGTCATTTAATTTTTGATACCTCAAAATTTTCCCCACCCCTATAATTTTTGAAAAAAATCTTATAAAAAATATCCCCCATGGAAATTAAATTCGAGTTTCAAAGTATATTTATTTCAATTGCCTAAAATTCAAAACATGTAGAAATTTAGAAATTTTTTCTTTACATCTTCATGTTTAAACATCCTCCTATAGATAAATATCTCAAGTTACCTGAAAGGTGAAAATTCAATGATGTCAAGTCTGATGAGTAACGAACATGATCAAATGTTTCATAGTTCAGTTTATATAATTTTTCTCGAGTGATGTTTGCCTTGTGTATCCAAATATTGTAATGAAGCAAGATAGATAGTTATTATAAGGAAGCGAAGCGTTTTTATTGTGCAGAAGTCTGGAGTTGATCTCATAAGGATAATTTCAATTGTTAAAAGCTGTAATATTCATATAACATGATTATCAGATTTCCTGGTTTTGAAAGGATTTTTAAGATTGTTTAATAAATTTAAACAAATAACAATCAGAATATTAAGACAAAATAAACTTTAGATTTATATATATGACGATATGGTATTTAATCTGAAAAAATTTCAAAAGAAACGCAACAATAAATTAATATTTTAGTGTTATGGAAATGTTTTAATTCATTTTTTATTTCTTATATAAAAGACGATATTAAAATCCCTAAAATTTGATGTTTATTATACATCAGTCTGTTACTAACAATTATCATTATTTTAAATTGATATTGATTAAAAAATTTGTAACAGTGAAAGTGGTGGTCGAACACTTTTCCGCTTTATGGTTAGAGATGCCGGATTGGAAAATGAACAAAGCCTTTTGAATGAAACAATACCAAATTGGATAATGGATATAGTCACTGGAGTATTATTACATTTGTCGTTTTAGTTTGCTCTTACTTATATTTTCCTAGGTCTCTACTCCAAAATACGTCAAAATTCCATTCTTTTTATTACCAGATCCAAAAGATCCTAATACAAAGAGCCTCAAAAAGTTAATTACCTTTGTTGATTTATTTAATATTATTATTAATAATAAAAGAAAAATATGTAATATTTAAATTAATAATATTGTAAATTTTTAAAAAAAACCGATATTATTTATAGAATAATCACATTAATTTCTTCAAAATCTAGAAACAGATATTTAATGTTAAAAACTTGCATGTTAATATATTCATCTTTTATAAAATCAATAATTTCATTACAGAAAATAAAAGATATTTAATATGTGAATAGTTGAATAATATATCAATATTTAAAAATTTTTTTAAAATAAGAAAAATCGTTATTGTATTAATATTTTAAAAATCAAACTTAGTTTATAAATCGATTTACTTAAGAAATTTAAAAAAAAACTAATAATGATAACAAATCTCATCAAATAAAATCCAATGTTAAAAAATCACAATTTTTTTTAATCAATATAAAAAATAATATTCACTTAAAATATAAATTATCTAATAATTTTAATATTTAAATTTTCTTATTATTAGGTTGGGGTATAAGTTCTGGAGCACTAACAAAATATTAGAATATAATTAATATTAAATCTAGTCAACATTATATTTGAGCACTGCTTGTTTAAATATAAATTTTAAAGTTACAAGAATACAATGTTGTCTCAAACTTAAAATTGATGGTCATTATTATGTCAATTTCGGTACAGAATTAACATTATAATAGGTTCTAAAATCTTTGGGTCTTCAATTTTTCATTTACAGTGTCAGAAAATTCTATATTGTATTCTCCTCAATGATTTAGGATTTTTAAGCGGTAAACAACCATAAGCATGAAATGAATTTCTATTTCGTTAAACTTATTCTGTTTGTAGTCTTGTAATAAAGAAATCTGTTTTCTCCGTTGATAAGCTCATTTTCTCTGAAATGCAATTTGTTAGACTATACATATTGATTTTAATATAGGATATCTAAAAACCAATATTAGGTTCGATTAAATTAATTGATTTATAATTTTTCCTATTTTATTTTATGACTTTGTTAGTTTTTATCAATTAATTGGCATGAATAAAAAGTCCTTAGACTGGTAGAATAATAAAATTAAGAAATTAAAACAAGTTTGTGTTGGCTTCCAACCCACCATATAGCACTGGTTTGGCTCATATTTCTTCTTTAATCACTAGAAAGAACGAGAACAGAAAATATTCTAAAGAAGATCTCATAAGACAATGGTCTCTTAATTAGTAAATGAATGGATCAAGTGCCTGAAAACAGGTAGTTATATGGAAAAGAATTTGTATTTACCTAAAATTTGTTTTAAATAAAAGGTTTCATTTAATTATCAGTCTAAGGAGTTTTTATCCATACCATATATATATTATAACAGTAAGAACAACTCACACAAAACTCAAAGTCGCTCTTTAAAAAATTAGATTTTTTTCCTACATAAACTGTAATTATTGTCATTGGAGTAAATTGATTTATCTTTTTTTTCGTCTTACATTTTTAAGTTAAATTATAATTTTTGGTAATATTGATTATTTTTGATTTTTTGGTAGAGTATTACTGTACATATTTCTTAAGAGACAGATTATCGGCGAATGATGTGCTACTGATAAGGAAAGTTATCGAACACGTGTTTGACAGGATTTCATCTGAAGCTATGGCATCAAGTAATGCAACCACTCAAAATAACCAATCAGCAACTGCCGGATCACTGTCTCCAGGCAAATGAAATAATGTGGAATCGAAATAATCTTATTTTCTTATATAGCAGGTACTTTATCAAAGCGCAACGGTACAAATACGGACAACTCGAGTCAGTCTGAAAGCAGTAAACCCGGAACATCTCAGCTTCCCACTGAGAACCCGAATCCCGAGGATTACATCGAGATTATTTGCGGTGACCTGGTTTTACCACCGAATATTGATTTGAGAACTGCACGACATTTTTATTGGAAACAAGGGGGTGAATTAACGCTTAATTATCGCATAATAAAAGCATTGTAGTGCAAACAATTTCTGGTCAGTGTACATAATTATATTTGCATTCCGAATTCGTGGTCAAATCATCACCTCGTAGTAAAATTGGTTTTAGATTTTGGGAAAAATTCAAACTAGCCCAACGTCACGGTTATTTTACAAAAAATGAAATTACTATCGATCGGTTTTTTAAATATTTATAAATTTGTATCGAAAATATTAGGAATAACATTGTGTAAATATATTATAGATTTTGATGTTTCTATTAATGTAACCCTTTCTCCACAATCATTTGCTTCTTTTGTGTACTCAACTTTTATTTTAAGAAATGTCATATCTATTATTATTCAACGATATTTATCATTCTGTTGTGTTCGCCAAAGGCTCGACAACAAAGGGTCTATAATAATAATAATAATAATAATAATAATAATAATAATAATAATAATAAATAATAATAATAATGTTAAGTTCCTAGAAAAATGAGTTGAATTTATAAAGTTAAAAATATCGATTCAGGACTTTAGGGAAGGACTTTTCTATCAGAAGGTTATGTAGATTGTAATTCGGAGCGTATAGGGACAAAATTACTAATAACTATACAATGCAAAATCAAATTAAGAACAAATCGATTAATGACAAATACGTTTATTGGTAAAATCTGGCAAGAACTTTTTACAAATTTGGTTAATAAGAACCTCTGAGGGTTACGAAAATCCTTTTACAGTTATCTAAGCTGCGGAAAGCCTCTGAGACAATTTATGAACCCTAACTACTGTGTAAACTGTTAACAAAAAGAGAAAATGGGAAGAGGTGAATAAAAAGAAAAATATTCTTAGTTACTAAAGACTAGGGATTATTGGAGGAAATGATTTTAAAATATATCTTGATTAAGAGATCAAATTACCAAGAATTTATAATCTTTCGAACTTCGATATCACTACAGGTAATTTGTCAAGGTTATTGTAATATTTATGATTTTAATATTTCTTATGTTATTCAATATTTTTAGAATACAAACTTACCGAGTGACTTTTTATAAATAGCGGAATGTTTTATAGAATCGCAGCGACCTTAATAGAGACCACTTTCGTTAAATTTAAATAATATACTGTATAGTTACAAAAGGAAAGCTAAATCAATATTACATTTAATTGTATAACCATTGTATGTAATTTGGATATCACAGATTTTGCAATCAAAATCTCCAACTATTTTATTTTGATTATTTAATATTTTAAATAAGTTTATGATTTATTTAAAACTAATTTCTTTTGAAATTTTTTATCATATACTTTACAATAAAATTTTGTATTTCTTTTACCAATCATCTTAATTGTTATTTGTACGGATTTAAAAGTTTATTACATTAAAATGTGATGTTAAATGAAATAAATCGGATTATGTTTTTTTGACGACTAGGTAAAAAAAGATATTTGAAAAATAAACAAAATAAATATAAAATTGGTTGGCATTTCCTAGACTGAATATCTTGTCGCCACATTCATTCATATAGATATGATTCCTAAGATGTCCTTCATTGACAGGATCTTAGTCTTCAGTTTCCCTTAAATTGAGTCATTCTTTTGGGTGTGAGCATCTTTAGACATTTGGGAATAGGCTCTCCATTTCGTGTAGCAGCATCATGAAACACAATCAGTGTTTCTTTTGATGTATATTCTTTGAATGTTTTGCAGTAGACATCGTATTTATCTAAAAATATTAATAAGGTGACATAAGTATTATACAGTACCTGGCCATTGAAATAGACTCAAGTATTATTTTAAAAACAGTGGTATAACCATAAAGTATAAGTTAACACCGGCCATGATAAAGAAGAGACTATTTTGGGAAGTGAAATACAAACACTACGGAGACACTTTGGTCAAAAGTAAATAAAAATTAATTTCTACAAAATGGTTTTCATTAAATCAGTTTAATTTCTTACGTCAAAAAACAAAATTTTTGTATGAGTCTATTTCAATGGCCAGGTACTGTAAATTACCTGTTAGTAATAACAGACTGTTTTCTCTTAAAAACAGAATTGCATCGGATCAATGTATGCTGTCTATCAGTTTAATATCTAATTCTTTATTATAAACATAAAAAAGCTGAGTATTTTTTTAAAATCGGTCAAAAAAGATACTTCCTAGTCATTTCGGCCAGAGAAAACATGATCCACTTAATCTATTTTACTACTATTTTATTATTATTATAATTAAATTATAATAATTTATAACAATTAATTATTTTATTAATTTAAAGTTCTTAATTTATTATATTGATTAAAAATTTTGTATAGATTAAATTTTATTGATATAAATTAAAATATTTAATAATTAATATTTAAATAATTTAATAATAATATTTAATATTTAATAATAATATTTAAAATATTTAATATTTATAAATTAAAATAATTAATAAAATATAAATTTTTTTTAATTAAAATTTTAAATTTAGTTATTGGACATCTGTAGGATATCATGGGTCTTAAACTATGATCTTATATTGAAACTTATAAAATATTGGAGGAATTAAAAATTGAGCTTCAACAAATCACTATTGAAATGTCTACATGTTTTGCATATAAAATTATTTATTTCATGCAATTTGGTCAAATATATTTGTAATTTTATTTGTTTAGTTATAATATTTTTTGGTACGTTTTATCAAACTGAATATAATAATTAAATAAGTAATTAGTTAAGAAAATAATAAAAAGATTACCATTTTACCGAAATTTTAAAAATCACGTCAAGGTTTTCAAATTTTCCATTATCGGCTGAAAGTTCTATTTTATTGTCAAGGACAAACGTGATATTCTCTTTGGTAAAAAGTATTACATTTATGAAAATTACTTATGAAGTTCACTGTACAGTGTTTTACTTACTTAAGGAGGAAGAATTTTTTTTTAGATTTTGGTGTTCTTGATAATCTATATCCTGGAGCAATTTTATCTTTCACTATAAATTTTATATCAGCTTTATTTATTTAATATTAAAAAATTTATTTAACACCCTATATTCGTCATCACTTTATAATATCTAATTTTGAATATTATAAATCGGGTTTAGGAATTTAATTCATTTGAGAGTATTGACAATCTCTCAAATAATTTTCTGGATTCTTCTATTCATGAACAGAATTTGTTTTGATAATGCGGCTTTCGGATTTTAAGTATAAGTCTCTAAGATATTTTCCTGTAGTAAATGATTAATATTTATAAATGTATTATTTCTTATTGAACATTAAGCATCCACTGGTTTTTAACATAAATGGAGAATTTTCTGAATTTATTATTGCGCTTTATTTTTCCTGAAGAAAGTTCTACTGTTCTTTATGCTCGTCCTTCGGTTTCCAGTGCCATGTGTGTAAAAATGATCTAATAATAATTTAATCTCTTTAAAAATATGCACACTAGAGATAAAAATATAAGCTGTAATTAAACAATGAGAAAAATAATAAGTCTCTCATTTGAAAAGGAATTGCGGATTGTGTTTCTTGACTCTTGATTAGTGAATTAATATTAGTATTTCTATAGATCTTTCAGAATAATTAGCTTTTTTCACATTCATGGTCTTTAAATTAGTTTGCTGTAAAGATTTTCTTGAATATATATATCGATTGTGGCGTCTCCCTCTGGTTTATTATATATTTATTAATTATCTTAATCTTGTGAACAATATAAATTTATTTTTCGAATATACGCTTTTTATTAAATGAATACAAAATTTATTCAAATATATATTTTCATGAAACATGTTTC
>JBBMKC010254207.1:0-10181 GCA_037834085.1 Bipalium vagum | reverse complement strand
CTCGCCATTCCACTTAAATGAATTGGCAATCTTTTCACCATTCGAACCTCATCATAACCTAATGCCTCTGCTACCTGTCTATAAAATCATGTTATATAATATTTTTTTCTGACCTAGAAGAAACAATAAATAACATTCTAAAAAAATTTTTCAATTTCTCATTATTTTCAAATCTTTTTATTATATTCTTCTTTAAATTTGCCTTCTATCATTGATTTTAAATCAAGGGTTAATTCATAATTTATACACTTGTTTTCATTTATTAAAAATATCTTTCCTTCTTTTACAGATTTTAAAAGTTCTACCTTATTATCTATTATTAACTTTCATATATTTTTCATGGTTTTATACTTTTTGCTATGTTACTATCTATATCCAATAAAATATATTTTTTTATCTTCTTTTATTACATATCCAGTATTTTTATTTTTTGGTTCATTAACACTTATATTTTCTATTTTGTCAGACAATGTCTTTGTGCTTATCGCATTAGTAACAGGTTTATAAAATTTTAAAGTAATATAATCTTGTAATAAGAAAAACTATTAGAGTCACCTCATTTTGTTTAAATAAATTTGTTTAATTTAGCGAATATTTGTATAAATGATTGGTAGAATTATCTCAAAGTTTCAGATCGTATTTAGTTAGTTTCATGATTCATTTATAGTTAATGTACATATGTTAGTTAAGCGATGTTTACTTACTCAAGCCTATTCCTGTACATCCTTATGGAATGATAGATTAAATGGAATCGACTGTACATTGTCAGCAAGTAATTAGTTGCATATTATTAATAAAATATTATATACATCTTTTTTTCAAGATGATTTAGCTATTCGGTTGCAATCAAATTTACGTGTTGATACACCTATCTCAGCTTTAGATTTTGATATAGTATATTTTATAAATTAATTTATAAAGTTTAATCTTCTTAGTTAATGAACAAAGCTAATGAAATCGATTTGCGAAATATTAATTACATTCTTAAAATAGTTTCAGAGTAAGTTATATGAATTACATGAGTATATTAAAATTTATAATTAATGTTTATTTATTTTTCAAGGTTATAAAAATGAATTCTTGAATTGCGTAATATTTTATTTAAAACCTTTACTTCATAATCAATTAAAATATAATTCACTAAATTATATTCAAAATTTTCCTTATCAATGCAGTCAATTTAAAATGTGTGTAAAAAAATAAAATCGGTTTTATCCGTTTTTTCATTAGCTTTCGTAGGACCCAGGAATCTATTAAGGTATTTGAATCATCTTCACATGCCATTTTACGAAATTTGATTGATGTTGACGAATCGTTTTTCGCCTTGGATTTAATAAGAAATAGGGTTTGATTTGATCTTTTCCAACATTTTTAATGGTGGTGTAGGAAAAGTGTGGTATTTTTCTTGATGAAATCACAGTTAATTATATGATCGATAAATTTATTCTTGAAAATAAATGGGAAAATGCTTTTTTGACGGCCGCAGAATGGGTATTACAGGAAGATATGAAAGATAGTGCTCTTGGAGTTTCGATGTGTCTCATATCGTGTTTTCATTTCTGGGAAAATTCACTCTGGAAATTCAAACCTCCTGTTGTGGACGTTTCCAAATTGGCCGTTGAATATCGATTTATTCAATATTTAAAACCAAATTTCTTTGACGACCATTTCGATTTATGTAAAGACAATTTCCGGCGCCGTTTGTTGGGAAAATGTTTTTCTTTGTTGGCATCTCATCTCGAGGTCATTGATAAAGACAACAACAATTTTGAGGAAATTAAGTACTACAAAGCCAACATTGGATTGTTAGGTTTGGCTTTGCACGAAAAATTGAGTGAACTGATATTGTACATGGAAAACTGGCTGGGTACTAATGACATAGTTAAGCTTAATAAATCACTGGTATTTGATTGTGATGCTTAATTTTTTGATTACATCGTGTTCCAGATAGCGAAAGTCGGCGATTTGATCAATACGTCTGAAAGGAAGCCAGAAGACGTTGACGTTTTTCATCCTATACAAACAGATGAGTCCGTTTCAGAAGCTTTATCAAAATTCCAGGTAGTTTTTAATTTCTTTATTTTTATTCGTAACATAAACTGGTGTGACTTTATTTTTTATTTCCTATTTTGATACTTATTAAATGCTTCTTAATATCACATTTCATGGATGCATTTAAATTTAGATAAGGACCCCTAATAAACCTTGAAAACAAAATTATCAAAAGACCTTTACTAGAAAAATACAGATTATGAAAATTGTTTTCACTATATCTGAATAAAAAGAAAGTTATCGATACCGTGCTTTGAAGTGTATGCAACACATGATATACAAGTAAAAAATTTCCCCATCTTACATTGACAAATTTTAAGGTTATTTTGTCCGGGCTTAGTATCTTGTCATTGAAAAAAACATATTTGGAAATATATGCGTTTGTCCCAAAATTAGACAATTTTTATAAGAATGTTTTGAGCTATTGAGTAAAGAGATCTCTACAATATTTACACGGGAGTAACAAAGAAGACACTCTGAAATATAGGATATGAAGAAAAAAAATAATGATTAATATCAAATATAAATTACAAAAAATAAGAATAATGGTCTTTTCTATTTTTTTAATTAATACTAAAATTTTTTGAGATCCGTACCTCCAAATAAATATGCTTAATTATTTATTGAGCATATTTGTGTGAGGCTTTAAATTTTTTCCAAATATTTATTACATCAAGAATATTTGCGAATGTTCTTTTGTTTATAATGAGAAGTCTTGTTTTGTCATTAAAAATTGATCTTTTTTAATTTGAAGATTTTTAATATAAACCCAGTGCTTCGTGACCTAAAATTTGTTTTAAAAAAATTTCTATCCAAAAATTATTTTGCAGAAAGTTTTTGTTAAAATGGTGGAAATCTCCATATTTTTGTTCAAGTAAATTTAATTGATATTCTTATATAAATGTAATAAATTAAAAATGATCTGAAGAACTTGTCAGTGTTGGATGTTTCGGTAATTATTCATCATATCCCTCATCAAAATAGGTGCCCCGAAATCAAAATTGTAACATTTAATATTAAAGTTTAAATAAAGGAAATATCCACCTAAGTTTCAAATCGGTGATTTTTGAATCGTATTTCAACAGAAATCTGAAATATATCAATAAAGATATTGTGAGTGAGTACAATAACTTTGAAGATTTTTATGGTCGTGCTATTGTTAGTCACGACGAACATCTTGTAGATCCAGTCACATTTACATTCACACCAATACAATAGAATCATTTTTTCAATAGCTCAAAAATGAAAGAAGTTAACTTCGGTATTTTTAGATATTCAAAGACAGGTTTATCAATTTTTTATTTAAAAAATTCAAGTCTTCGTCCAAAGCCTTATTTAAATGAAAAATATCATAAAGATCTTTATTATTTATATTTGAATATATCTTTATAAATCCTTTGACTAAGATTTTCATCTATCTAAAATATCTAAAAAACTTCCGATATTATTAATAAAATATTTTTAATTATAATAATTATAACTTTAATTGGGACGTGACAAAATTGGTCTCATAAATTTTATTTTATATTCGGGTTTTTCATAAAATCGATTTTCATTTTATAAATTTGATCAAGTTTTTCATAATTTAAAATTAAATAAAATAATTATTGATTTTATTTGATATCGATTTTTTTTGCAAGCTTGAAATTTATTTATTTATATTCTGAAGAATATCGTCGAAGTTTTTCAATCAAAAAACATTATTGATGACAGCGATCTTTTCTCAAATGTTACAGCTTTTCTTACTGGAAAAATAGAACCGCTTTGTGAAATGGAGACACCTCTTGTTATTGAGAAATATCAAAAGTTCATGGAAAACCGGAAAAAGATATTTAATGAGACAAAACAAAAATTGAAAAACGATCAAATTTTGGAAAGGTCTAAACAAAAACTGCTTCAACTAACGGAACAGGAAGAAATGATTAAATATTTCGAAAAAATGCCAGAAATTTTGTACAAATCGTGGCTCGCAAAGCGAACGAAAGAAGAAAAGAAATTCTCCCTAAAAAAGTCACATGAAGAAAATTTGGAAAACCTAAAGAAAAAAGAAAAACCAAAATTTGTTGTTCAGCATATTTAATAAATTTTCAAATTAAAATAATTTTTATTTTATTGATTTTAAATCAGCAAATTAAATCATAATACTTACAGTATTCAAGTAGATAAATTGATCTTAATTAAAGTGAAAGTTATGCAAATTGAATAAAATTTCATTGTAAAAATATTTTTGTTTAACCTCACACTTTCATCTCTAACACTAACAAAAACTGCTTTAATTACAGTAAGGTAACAAAATTTTGGTTTTACAACTTGATATAGCAAAAATTGATTAAAAATAACTGTAGAACTCAACTTTTATTTATTTTATTTTAAAATTAATCTTTGGCTGTTAGTAAGTAAGATATCAAGGGAATACTAACATTTTTTTTCTAATTTTTATCAATTTGGTCTTAATGCAAAGCAAAGTATAAAAACAAATACAAAAATATTTTATTTTTTACTATAATAATTTAACTCAGTAAATCGATAATTTACCCGTCCGGTAAATTACACCTGTAATTGCAGAAGAGTTCATTTCGTTAAAAATAAAGTATTTAAATAAATATTACATAGAAATGAAGAAAACTTGAAAAGTAATTTAAAAATACTAATGTTGAGTTTCGATAATAATTATCAATACTTAAAATAATAATGATGTTGCAATTCGCTCAATGAATTCTGTGGCCCGTGGTTTGTGTGCTGGGGAATGTCTAACAAGGATGCATTTAGATGGCCGCACACCGATTCGTGTTATTATTTTTGTTTTGCACTTGTCCTTCATTTCTGGTTCCGATATCCAGCAGATGTGACCTAGCAGTTCTTCCAAGAGGTATTAAGGAAATTAAAACATTTGATTTTGTTTAATTCTGGTCATTTTTAGAAGATTTTGTGTGTATTATTTCTAATTTAACATTATTATTTAATAAAAATAATGTTTAAAGAATTTTAAAATATAATTATATTTTAATATTAAAACATTTTTCCCCATCTGAATTATATATTAAAATAAAAATATGAATATATATTTAAAAACAATTTTCTTCAAAAATTATCGGAAATCTGTACGAAAGTCAAGTGGTAATAACTCTTTCAATGTCTTTGAATTTGTTTCATTAGATTTGTTAACTTATACCACAATAGTGTCATCACACTGAAATTCTGCTAGGATCTGTCTACACTTTCCACAGGGTCTTAAAAAGTAATCAGTATCGCTTGATACTACAATAACTTTAAATTTCAGACATCCATCGGAAACAGCCTTGCCCGTAGCAGTAACCTCTGCGCAAAACGTGCACGGATAAGAACAATTTTCGATGTTACAACCAGAATAAATATTATTATTTGCTCCTAAAATAGAAGCACCTACTCGAAAATTTGAATATGGACAGTAGGCAGTAAATTTTGCTGCTACAGCTGCCTCAATCACCTCTTTTAACTGAATATCTGACATAATGTTAATAATAAATGAATATTAATTATTATATAAACAATTTTAATTAAACTCAATATTTTACTTTTTAGGAAATCAGGAAAAAATGTTCAGCATATTTTATTTTTATTTCTTCTAATGAATCAATGTATCTTGAAAATATTTTCCTCATTTATTAAATTTCTATTTTTTAATTTTCTATTTTATCAATTAAAGAATTAGAATATATATTCGGTTAAATTAGGATAAATAGGTGCATTTGGCTTATTCTGATTAGATAATTTTTTAATGTTTGAAGTATTTTATTAAAATTTTTCACAAATAATTCTATTGGTTTCATTTCATCGGTTCCTAAAAATTTAAGGAAAATCAAAAATTGTTATAGTTTTTGATTAAATTTTATTTTTTTTATTTGGAATACAAAGATTTTCATATTTCTCTTCAAAATTATAATTAAAACAAATTTTTATATATGTTTGGTAATCTGAACATATTATATTAGGTCCAAGACATTTTTAAAGACCTATGGGATTCCATCATTGATAAAATAATTTCTTTAGTTATTATACATGTTACTATTATACTTTAACAAAGTAACCTTCGGTCGTCTATCGACAACTCCTCACTTTAATATGTTGTGTTAGTTTTTTTTGAATTTGAAATTAAAATGAATCAAAAATCCCACGATAAAACCTTATCTGCACCCTAAAAACTGAATCAAAATACTCACAAAAAATTTTATTCACTTTATCACAACAATTAAAAATCAAAATCAATTCATAAATCAAAATCAAACAGCGAATTTACCAATGTCTAAAATGAAACGAAAACAAGTCCAATGGCAATGTTAATAATAAAGAAAAATATAATCAAATCAATAATCGATAATTATAATTAAATAAAGAAAAACGGAAACCGAACTCGACGGGACCTGCTGTAAAATCCTCTTGTGAAGGCATATGCACTTGAAAAAAAACCCAAATCAGTACGAACGTCTTGAAGTCGTTGTTGGGTTCTCTGTAATCGCCTGCCCACTTGTGGATATGAAAATCGGAAGTCCAAACGTTGTTTGGGAATTTTTCTTTCTTTGAAATTCTCCTTTTTTCTGCTGGCCTTTCCAGGAATAGCCATTTCTTTATATAGGCGTGGAGATTGGGTGCAATCATCAATCTCAACGCTCGAATGACGATTCCGAACGGCTATTACCCAGAATGGCCCTTAATCTCAAATGCTGTCTCCACACAGAGACAGAACAAAATTTCAATGCTCCGACAATAGAGCTAATTAGAATTTTTAATTCTAATCTTCCTTTTTACCATTAACACTCCAACGATAGAGCTAGATTATTAATGATTTTTAAAATATTTTTATATTATTTCCAAAATCGGATTTAAAATTTAATATAAAGTAATTTTAAAAATTATTTCCTTACACAGTTTTTAAAATAATATTTTATGATAATAATTATCATTTTATGATTACATTGATTTATTCAAACAAAATCGTTATAAACAGAATTTTCTCTGGATTATTTATTAAATTTAAATCCAAACTAGATAACTACATTAAATAATTTTCTTAAAAATATGACATACATATTTTGCGGTTATCCATTATGACAGAAAAATCAGAATTTTCTAAACTCGCTTTTTAATTATTAGTTTTTTTTATCTAATTTGATTTCCATGAGACTCCATAAAATAAAAAAATATCTTGTCTAATAAATATATAGAAATGAATGAAAATATAATATTTTAAACATTAAAAATTGTCGATCAATTAATTAAATTGATGAATCGTTTGGTGAAAAAAATTTTTGAAAGCCGCTCTCATGATGTTTCCCTTGTAAAAGAGAGACGACGTATTCTCTGGTATTGGAATATATTTTTATGGTTCCAGTTCATTTTTTCCGTGTTTTCAATGTACCTTATTGTTTCCCACGTACTTGCTCTAAGAAATATTCAAAAAAATTTCAATGGGTTTTGTCCGTTTTATGTCAAACCTATTGATATGGAAATGATGCTACGTGAAAATATACACTCGATTTGTAAAATCAACGGTTTACTGGTTGTGACTGTTGGTATCGTAACAATGTTTATCACATTATTAATATTCGTTAGTCTCGGAATACTAAGCTTTCTGATCAATTTAATATGCTTTAGTCATAACCAAGACATCAATTTTATCGGTTCATTATTCTCAAAATTTTTTTTTGATCTAAGGCGATCTTATCGTTATCTGATTTTGGTGCGTTTATACAATAATTATTTTAAGCTACTTGCTTTACAGACTATTATAACCAGCATCCTAGTGATTATGAATATCAACTTTTGGCCTGGATATATCCAACATTGTGACTTGATCCCTGGGGTTTACATGTTTTACAAATTCATTCCTCACGATGCTTATTTTCCTTATGAAAAGCTTTTACTCTCAGATATTTACGTTGAAATATTACCTTGTAACTCTCCATCATATTACATTACAGCATTTTCTCTAGGAACTCATGGTATTGTTTCCATTTTACAATTTATTCTCATGACAATTTCAATTAAAATTAAAGATGATACATATGATTTTTATGTAAACTTATCTAAATTGATCTATGGGTTCGATTTGAAGGCAAAGTCTTTGCGTATGAAATTACTGAGAACAGTATTCGAAAATGAGAAATTTATAGAAAAATGTGAAAAACTTAAGATGTTAAATGACCAAAAATTTTAAATACGCATTCCAACAATAAATATTTTCTCTCTTATTGTTATATTTTGTGTAAATTAGCCAATTTGTACAATAAATAATTTATTAAATGATTAATGTGTTATACATATTTATTTACTGTAATTTAATTTTACTAATTCATAATGTAATTAAATTTTAATTTTTTCACAACTTAAAACGGAAAACTTTTTTGTTCAATGCATTTTTTGATTTAATTAATAACATTTGATAAATGCGGACAATTTTTATTTCTAAAATGCAAAAGATGTAATCAAAATTGACTTTGTCCAAGGAATCATCAACTCTCACTACTACTATGCACTCCTTAGTGATCTGAGAAAGCTCCGACGCAAGCCAAAGAATCAAGACCTATTTCTCTTCATGGATAATGCTCCAGCGTATACAGCTAACCGAACTACAGATGCCACACGGGGAAAATTATTTGTACCGGTTTCACATCCACCTAATATCCCTGATTTGGCTCCCAGTGATCTTTTTGTTTAATCATTTGAAGAAGCATCTGCGAGGTCAGAGAATTGAGTCTAAAGATGATCTCATCGAATAGTTCAAGATTTTTTCAATAAAATGCCTACTAATTTCTTCGAAAATGGTCTCTTTATTTTAATAAATCGATGGACGAAATATCTGGAAGCAGAAGATGGTTATATAGAAAAGTGATTAAGTTTATTTACCTATGTATTTTATTTGTCCTAAATACAAAGTTTCATTTCAATAGCGTTTTTATTTATGTACGAGTCTAAGGGCTTTTTATCCACATCACGTATATTGTTTTAAATCTCATGCTTAGTTTCGAGTGAATACGTCCTCTTCAGAATTACTTTCATTTTTGAACTAACCGTATCTGATATGTCTTACTATCCATATTGTTGCGTTAGCCAAGAACACATCCTTGTTAACCCTTGTAAAAATTATATGGTAGAGACCACAATATGGTCTAGAATAGTTATAACTATTATAAATTAATTATTAAGACCACAAAAGGGTCAGAGGTAAAATAATAATAAAAATAATTAAATTTTTAAAAATTAATTAAAAAGTACAAACTTAATTAAAACAAAAAGGACATTTTATTATGTTCTTAAAAGGATCTAATCTTGACAATAGCGAACGTAAATTGCCAAGATTCGACCAGGGTCCGCAAGGAGGGTCCGATTTAGAATTAAAGAGCTGAAAAGGGAATTGACATTCCCCATTGATAAAACTGTTCTACGATCGATTTTTCGTCTGACCAGAATAGTATTTAAGGAGTTGGAATCCCCAGTGGATTGCCATAAAATTCTCTGAGAGAAACTTTTGTCACAAGACTACGACATTTGTGTCGGAAGACTACAAAATTTTTCAGCTAGTAAATAATTCTTTATGCCATCTATGCGTTAACAGCTCGCGGCGGGTCCTGTGCTGTTAAGGGGTTTTTGAGCGAGCCGGGTTGGGCTCAGCAAACCACCCTTTGGACCTGTCGTCGTCACAATTGCTGAGGATATTGTTAATTTGTTTTTTATTGTTTTTCTTTTTAATTTAATTGACATATAATTATTTGATTAATATTTACATTTATTAAATTATTCAATTGATAATCATTTAAGACATTTGATTTTAGTGTGATCTACTATTGAAACATTTGATTTTGGTGATTGAAGACATTTTTATTGATTATATTGAGACATTGTGTTTGTTACTGTTATTTAGATAATTTAGCGAATTTTAATTAATAAAAAAAATAATAACAAAAACTGATAATACATTTTAGTCCTAAAAAGTAATAAATAAAATGAGTGGTAAAATCAAACACACTTTTTGTGAAATATGTGATAAATATTTAGAAAATACCTTTAGTAAATCATCTGCATAAATGAACACCTTTGTTAGCTGAACACCTCTTTTATTTGAACATTTAATTCCGTACACTGTAAATATAAGT
>JBBMKC010254196.1:0-10181 GCA_037834085.1 Bipalium vagum | reverse complement strand
AACTGAGAGATTCAGTGATGCAGTTTTTAGAGAATAAATCTCCAGAGTTCTTTAAATCGGCTTTCATTGAGTTGGCTACTCGCTGGCGGAAATGTGTCAATGTACATGGTAACTATATAGAAAAATAAAACCTCTGTAATGTGCTTGTTATGTTTAATAAAAATTATAATATTCATGCATCTCTTTCTATGCTAGTCTCACTACTTATTGGGCGCAGCGCGTAAATAAAAAGAATTACAGACCTATCAGTTACGCCTACTAGCAAATACAAGTTTATTCACAGAATTATCATCTCACTAAAGTTTTTATCAAAATCAAGGACCGTGCTGTCATTCAAGCTGTCATTCTGTTGTAACCCAACCACCACGCAACGTAGAAACGGATCAACCGGTATTCATCAAATGAAATCTGAAATCTGAAGATTAGCCATAGAACCACCACGCAACTTAGAAACGGATAAAAGGAGTAAAAACTAGCAAATAAAAGAGAAAACGTTAATAAAGAAAGAACACAACAGACATCAAAAGAAAGGCAAGGCGCGAATCAAGAGAAAAAGAATATATTGTTTTTGCTTTTGAAATAGTAAATTTGTTATTTTTATTATTGTTAATAACTTGTTACATTTCCATAACAAAGTTGGTAGATATAAAATTAATATCAGTAGTATTAAAGTAACACTTAATTTGATAATTATTTTATATAATCCTATCTGTTAGAAATTATAGTAATTTTACAACTTGTTGCACCAGTGTAACAAAGTTTGTTATTATAATATTTATATATATAATTTTCAATAATAATAACCATAATAAAATCTAGCTTGGAACTAAAAGTTCACAAGACTAGCCTCGATTGTCGGTAAAAATAATAAACCATTTGATATTTGATATTCCTTTTTATTTAATTAAACAGGCGTGTCTTGTTAGACAAGGCACAGTTTGTCCATAATAAATAAGTAAATACTCAGGCCAGGACCTGAAGATTATCTAATTTTTTCACTTTTCCGTTCCTTATAACTTTTTCTTTTTACTGTTCATATTTTACACACTAAGTAGAGCGGTAAGATATATTTTCTTCTTAATCGAGGACCTCTGAGCCTAAGAGCGACAGGATTTTTCCTAAATATCAAATACAATTAATAAAATCAAATCAATCGGTCAAGATCGATATCACTTATGTTTAATCTTAAACTTTATTTTGAACAAAATAAAAGTATTAAAGTCGATTCGTTCTCTCAGTTAATCTAAATAATTACAACCGAACACCATAGTAAGCAACCTTCACACGTTAAGACCTAAGCATAGTAAGCTCCACCTTTAACATCAATCCAACATTTAGGATCTTAAAAAAATGAAAAAATTGTATAAAAGAATTTTGTAATTGGTTAATAAATATCGAACCATCTTTTTATAATGCTTTGAAAAAAAATATACTGCATGACTTAACAAA
Organism: Bipalium vagum; assembly: GCA_037834085.1. Classification (NCBI taxonomy): domain Eukaryota; kingdom Metazoa; phylum Platyhelminthes; order Tricladida; family Geoplanidae; genus Bipalium; species Bipalium vagum. The sequence continues at coordinate 8,732 of JBBMKC010254196.1, read as the reverse complement.
TGAAGAAGAAAATAAGCATTTTTTGTCATTTTTGTAAAAGGAATATTGACGATAAAATAGTTGTTTATGGTCCACTTGGAAATCATTTTATGAATAAAGTAATTGATCATGATCATTATGATGGAAGTTATAGAGATTCTGCTCATGTAAATTGTAGTCTTAATGCAAATACACCAAAATCTGTTCCAATATTTATTCATAATGGATCAGAATATGACTTTCATTTAATAATAAAAGAATTAGCAAATGTAATTCTAATAAATGAAAATACTTCAAATTTAAATAATGTATTTAATTTAATTTCTCAAACAGATGAAAAATATTTTTCATATATTTATCTATATATATTTCATTCAGTTATATTAAAACTTTTAAATTTGTAGATTCTTTAAGATTTCTTTTGTTTTTTAAATGGAGCAGCAAAAGCATTAAATGAAAATGATAAAAAATATTTAAAAGAAATTTCTGGTGAAAACTTTAATTTATTTGACAAAAAAAGGAATTTTTCCTTATAAATATTCTACAGATCTTGAAAGTTTTAATAGAAAAGAACTATTACCAAAAGAAGTATTTTTCTATGTTAAATAAAAAAAATATTTCAGTCAAAGAATGGAGTTATTAGTAGATATAATGGAAAAATCTAAATTTAACGAATAAAAGTCTAACCAATAAAGCATTATTTAATAAAATAGGATGTATTCCAACACTGTTTGTGACGAGATATGGCAATTAGTTGCGTGCTGCAGATTATTATTGTAATAATTTGAATACCTTAATTCAAGATCAGAAAATTGGGATTTCCAAAAAATTATGGCATATGAAAATCAAAATTTATCCCCAAGTCATTACTCCAATATCATAAGATGTGCTTCAACTTCAATCCGAATTGAAAGTTTTCAATGCTAAAAGCCATTTTTCGACATCAGAGACATTTTAAACCAGAAAATTTCGGGAATTATTTCATTTCCTACCTTAGCAGATTGAATTATACCGATACCTGTACAGTTGAAAATTTTTTTTTAATTCATATCTAATTTTTATTAAAAATATTTTCTAAATAGGTCTTGCAGTTTTGTGCAATATTTTTACAAAGTAATTTCATTTTTTAGAATAATTTGCATTTTTCTTAAGAAATTTGGCACTTGTTTAGAATATTTTTGCATTTTTTGTTGCTTTAGTAAAAATTATCCTTTCACAATTATTGGAAAGCATGTTTTAATGAAATTATTAATTATATTGTTCTTTTTTAATGAGCCAAAAATTCTTTGCTTTTTTATTCTTACTTGATTAAGATATCTGTCAAGCTTTCGATTTATAAACAATTATCATTCTTCAGTGATCTATAAATTATATTTCTGTAAAATACTTTCCAATATTTTTTACAGTTTTCATTAGAAAAATTAGATTCAAATTTAAATAACAGAAAGATCATTACATAAATAGAATATATTGGTTTTTATTAAAAAAAATCGTTATATTTAGTTTTGAAATACGATGAAAGACGTGAGAAAACTTTTCATTCTAAAATATGTTACGGATTGTTTATCGGTTCTGGACGACCAAGAAAATGTCATTAATGACTTTCTTCAGGGACCGCAAATGACGAAGAATATTTCAAAATTGAACTGGTTTCTGGATGACTTTCTCAACTCAAAATCTTTCGATGATGTTATGGTTTTATTTTTTGGCAAGCGAATTAGTGTAACAGAGAAGCTTTATAAATACCCAGTGCAATTTGAAAAGGTATCGGAAAATAAGTCCTTGAAAAGTCAGAATGATCCACCAGATGATCAAACCCTTAAAAGAACAGCAACTATGGAACTCACTAAAGGATTAGGTAAATCAACCAGCGCAGAAGTTTCTGTTGAAGCAGATCCCGTTGAATCACATTCCACGACGGAACCAGAAATAGTTTATCGTGTAAGTGTGGGTTCGAATTATAATAGAAAATTTTAAACAGACGTATGTCTGTTTTCATATTTTATAAGTTTTTTTCTTAATTACAACGAAATCCAATTAAAAAATGAATGAAACCTTAATTTCTAGGAATAATAGAATTCTCAAATTCAACTTTTATGTGACAGATTTTAATTAATTAAAATTAACTTTCAATTAAAATAAAATACAAATGTTCATTGGTAGGACAAGACCACTAAAATGAAAATATGATTCTAGTTTCCAGTAAAAATCTGTGATAAAAGTTTGCAATCTCAAAAAAATTTTAATTCATTTTAATATTTTTATATTCCGGGATATACATAACTACCTAAATTCTAAGCCGTTCGCAAATGATGATATTTGCTGATGATATTCACCAAAAATAAATTGAAAACAGCTGTTGGTGATTTTTTTAAAGTAAAACAATGTCTTTTTATAACCAGGGGATAAACGAGCTGTCATGAAGCAAGTGATAAAGAACAATGACAATTATATTACTGATTTTTATTTACTTTGTTGTTGTAATACTGCATTGTATTATACATTTTCCATTTGATATTTGTCTTATATTCTTATTTTTCTATGAACAAGTTCTGACCGGAATATTTGTTTCCAACGCAATATTAAAAATTCATTTTATTTATTTTAATTTTCCTTTTGTCCCCTTTGAAAAAATGTTTCGAATAGGCTTTTGGGATGAACCATTTGAAGTTGAAAGACTTCATTCAGATTTTTAATAGTTACTATTTTCGTGCGATATATTATAGTTTTTCTTTGATCTTTTAATATGAATTTTTCTCGAAAATTTTTTAATAATAAATTATGTGAACTTAAAATTTTTTTTAAGGTAATTAAGAGGATTTTTAGAAAAACCACTCTTTATATGATTGATCCACCTGTTTCTGATTCCATTCGGAAAGACGAGGATATAACGAATTTTGTCTATGTCATTCGATCAACTCTGGAAAAATTGCCGGTTTGCAACGACATGGGTACGGCCCATTTGGTGTTACCGAAATGTTTTGAGTTTGGAAATATTTCAGCTTGTAATTTAGTTTCGAATATCGAAGTCATGAAGCATGTAAGTTATGATATAAGATTTTAATAGTTCTTATGGCACTCTTACGATCAGAAATATTTATCAAAAATTCACAATAGTATTTTCTATTACCTTTTTTTCAGTTCTTTTTATTTAACCAATAACCAAGTTAAAACAACCTTATTACAATTTTTAATTTTATTTTTTCCTAATTGCCCAATAATTTGATTCTCAATACTTCTAAAACATTTAAATTTAATAAATTTTTTGTGATACGGTAGACTTTGCCTAATTCGAATTCCTAGGAATTGTGGAGACTCCCACCTTCTGACCAACCAATTCAATCAAACCTTTCAAAAACGTCAATCCAGCCAAAACAATCAAAATCCTCAAAACAATAACATTATTGATTTTAAACATTTTAGTGATTATTTAGTGATTTATTTGATGTATGAAAAAACAATATATAATTTGTGTAATTTTATTTTATTTATTTGTAAAAGTTAAAACCCGTAATTTGATTTTTTTATTTATTTAATTTAATTTAATTTTTATTTTTTTTTTAAATTTATTTAATTGAAGTGTTGAATTTTTTGTACTGCACAATTTAATGTATACTGGACTGTATATAAACAAACTACATATAACGTAATATAATTAAAAGTATCTTACGTGTTTCTTTCTCAGGTTTGAAACGGTGTACAACTTGTTAATATTTAAACAAATAATATATTTGAAATTTGCTTTTAAAATTTATATAGAAAAATCCACGAACTTATGAATCAACCCAATAATATTTCTTAAACTTATATCGATTATTCCATTCTCATATTTGATCACTAATTCACAATCTTTTCAACCACCATTTGGTTTTCTTATTTTTCGTAATGTTTCTTTCATTAAAAATCGAAAATTATTCTTCAAAAGATTAAAAATATAATTATTCAATACTCTCGACCTCGATCGTTTCAACAATTTTTTTTCAAAAGTTTTAAATGAACTAATTACTTTATTTAGGTATATAATCCCATGTTACGATATCACACGCATAGACTTGCTAATAAACCATTGGTGAAAGGACCAAAAGAAGTTGAAAAGTTAGATAAGAAAAATAAACCGATTCGGGATGAATTTACATTGGCAATGTATAAGTATAATGTGGTAATGGAGGAGACAAAGCAAGGGTTAATTGGGTGTTTTAAATTACCTTTACCAGAATATGAAATTCCTGAAAATCTTGATTTAATCTTTCAAGATAAAAGTTTAATGAGGAACATTAGACAAACATTTTATAATTGGAGTGAGAACTTTGAGTCTTATTATAAATAATTAATTAACAAATTGTTTAATCGTTTGATTTAAATGTTAAAAACCTCTCATGATGAATTAAAAATTTAGATAATTTAATTGATTCGACATTAAATGATCTTAATCGCGTCAGATCTGTAAATTGCGGACCACTCGAAGAAGTTGACTATTGGAGATATAGATCTAATGTTTTGACATCGATTCTTGAAGAAATAAAAATTCCTGTCGTTCAAAATCTTTATAAGATCGGTGAGAGAATTACAAAAACAACGACAACTTATGTAAATGATCTTCAAACTTTGCTGTATGAATCAAAAGACAATACAAGGTGTTCATAAATTCTTTATTAGATCTCTTTAAAACTATTTATTTTTTCCATGAAATATTGTATAATTATATGATTTATGATATAATATAATGTTTATGAATATATAACACAAACGATTATATTTATAAAATTATTAAATACTGTTAATTATACTTACGTAAAAAGTCTTAGGTAGGTAAAATTTATTAAACAATAATCAACATTTTCACAAGAATTTTTCACAGGCATGAATAATAACATATGTGATCTCATTTTTTGGATTCGCATTCATTGATCCTTTTCGGCATCGATTCAATTAAGCATGAATATTCCTCATGAGTTAGTACATTCGATTGTTCATTGAGGCGCTGACAAAGTTATATTTGAGTTATATTACTGAGCATTCAGAATGCAGCAATAAAAATAAATCTAGATCGCAAACTAAAACTGATAGCACCTCATACCATAAAACTACCTTCACCATAGCGGTCATACAGTGTAATGCACTTTTCATTAAACCTTTCAGAAATATGGCGATGCATTCGAACTCTTCCATCATGAAAGTCGAGGTTAAAGCGTGACTCATCTGAAAAAACCATATCCCTCCAATACGCTTCTTCATCATTTATGCGTTCTTTGGACCATGGTAACTGACAATATCTGTGAGACGCCAACAGAGGAATTCTCAACAATTGCTGCTCAGATTGGAAACCAAATTTAAGAGGACGTCTGTTAAATGTTTCTGTAGATAATGGAACTGGAAACTTTGCTTGTTTTTTCTTTGATTTTTATCTTATTTAATTTATAATAATTACCTAACAATCTGTATGGGACAAAACGATTGTTTTTTATCGTTCTCACTAACATGCGATCATCTCTGTCAATCGCGGTCTATCTAATGTGGGAAGATTTTTACATGTATGTGTCTCTTTCCATTTCTTCCAAATAAACTAGACGGCACATCTGAATCGCCCAACTCGTTTTACTACCTTAATCTGAGACAAATCAGCTTCTAATAGCCCAACAATGTGACATCTCTCAAATTGGTATGTTTCATGTCTGGAGCTCATTGTAAATTTTTAAATTAATTATAATGATGAATTAAAACACGAAATATATATTTCATCTAAATTATTTAATTATTTTAAAATAAATTACTTTTTATTCATGTGTTTAACAAAAATTACATGAACTCATCACGTATTCTTTAATAAATTTCACCTGCCGAAGAATTTTGACGATGAGTATATTATGTTTATGCATTGAAAGTGAGACATTTATACAATGTTGTTTCTTTATTTAATAAGTTTTATAAATATTAAGTAAAGATAATTTATTCAATTTATTAATTTATTTCTATCCATAATAATAACTTTCTCCCATTTCAGGAAGTTGATGATTTCTTAGATAAAAGAAATCGACATCTTTGGTTGCTGTCAAATCGGTGATCTATTTTCAGCTTGCTCGAAAGAGTACAAGTGCTTTTCGGCATGTGAGGGTGCCATTGATTAAAACAGATGTTAATCAGAAGGAGTGCAGTCTGGTGAATAACCTGTTTGGAGTAGCACTTTTTTTCGAAGAAACTATAGCGTTTTCTGTACTCGATTTGTTGACATCTGCACGGGAGTTGTCATGCAGGAAAAATAGTTTGTCTTTTCTCATTTTCTGGTCTTCTTTCGCACAATGTCTGGCTCAGACGAATTAATTATTCTCTGTACAACTTCCCTGTAACCGTTTCACCTTGCTTTATCATATCATGATGGTTCACAAATTATGTAATGATTATAGGATTTATTAATACATTTCTTAGCGGATTTCTTATTATCTTACTGTTTATAATCGTTAAATGGTGCAATTGGATGCTTTTGCTTCTCTATTGACAATATATTAAACTTAATCTTTTCTTAATTTGTTAATAACTGTTGATGAGAAAATAGATTACATACAACATTGTGTTACTTAAAGCAGCTTATTGTTTACCTGGTCATACATCGTCGTATATTAATTACGTCGCTCAGTATTAATATCTAAAAAAAGATCTGTACATCTGATGGGAAAAAAGAGAAGTCATTATAAGTTACTTTCTAAAGGTGAAATAATTACCGCTACTATCTACAGTTTTCAACTATCCCATCTAATTCAAGATATTATACACTAACGTAAAATACTACTTAACAGGTAAATGTGAATTTGTAATAAAACAAAAATTTAGCTGACACAATGTTTTAATAATACTTTAAAAGTTTTTCAGTTATTATATTTATTTTTATTGATTTCACAATAAATTTTATTATTTCAAATAAACAGAAACTAAATTACTTAGTTAAATGGAAAAGTGTAAGCGAAAAAAAGAGCCCATCCTTGGTATATAGTTTCTATGTATATTTTCTTGGACAATATTTTCTTATTTGATTATTATAATGACTGGATTAATGAAGAAATAAATTTTAGATTCCTTTTGTTACTTGAAAGGCATTTTAAAAATATACAATTTGGAACTAATTTTGATGTCGTTCATGATACATTAGCTCCCATGTTCCAGTCTTTAAGATTAATTTGGACAATATCTCGAAATTATAATAAAGATGAAAGAATGGGTCCATTATTACAGAAAATAGGATGGGCCTTATGTGATCGCGTGATACACGTTATGGATTTGACTACTTTATTTGAGTAAAAATTTGTTAACTTGCTTTTTTAATTCAAAGACAATAGAAAATCTATCAATGAAATTTTGCATTTGAGTAAATCCGCAATAAAGGTTCTGACTTCTTTTGAAGCTCTTTATATGTCAGAAAGAGCAAATGTTGAAGCAACCTCTCAAGACAATCGTTGGGAATTTGACAGAAAACTGTTATTTGAACAGAGTAGATACATGAAAGAAATATGCGATGATCTGTTTAATATGGCTAAGGTTATTTCTGATTCTAATTTTTTATTTTATTTATTTTTATTTTATTTAATTTTTTTATTTGATTTGGATTATTTCTTATATTATTGTTTAATTCAATAAATATATTATAGCTCAATTGAATAAAGAATGGACTCCATGTTCGCACTAAATATACTATTTTCTTCCTTGTAAAATATTATTCTTACTTTTTATATAATTGTACTTTCCATAATTTCTTTTCCTCAACATTTAAAAATTTTGCAATTTAACTTTATTTTTCAAGATATATTTTTATTCTCCTCAAAAAAATCTTTATTAAAAATTTATTAATCTCATAGACCTGAAATCATCACAAATTTTTGATTTTGAGCAATCCTCAAACTGAAAGTATTATTGAAAAAAATTGAATTGAATATGAAAATAATTCTCTTTTACTATCAACTATTCATCGCTTAGAGAACATCTGTTTGGGATGAGGAAAAATTAAGATGTTCTTGTGAAATTTGAGATAACAGTATTACAAATTGCAAAATAATCCAATCATAGAGAAAAATAACAACTCTGGATTTATCAGTGCGGTAAAACAAAGCAGATTAATTTTGGAAACTGTATCACAGACTTTGTATAAGAAATATTTTCTCTTTCTTCGTAACACTAAACTGTAATTATATTTAGATTTATAGTTATAGGTTATAATTTAATTATTATTCATCAATTTTATCATTAATTAAATTTAATATTAATGTGAACACGTTCTTCAAAATTTGCAATTACTGTAGATGAAACAACATTAGATTATTATGCTCTAGAATGTAAAAAGTAATCAAATAAAGTGAAAATTCTGTCGAGAATCACTTTAATACACGCTTAACCTAAAAAATCCTGCTGCAACTGTCGGTTTTACATTATTTAGGGGTAGCATTTAAATAATACTTTCTGGTTATACTAATCGGTTGATGATGATAAGTAAAGTGTTATTGTGAATTCATAACTATTCGTATCAAACTATGAAAATATAGAAGTTAGTTTATGGTTTTCCTATTATATAAAGCATTTATTCCAGCAAGTGCAGTATGACGCCTTGAAATGATCATCAAGAGGATTTTCAAGTAGCTTTCTGCATGTTTCAACACGCATTTTTGATTTTTTTTCTGTCAAATCGTGCGGCATTTCTCGACAACGTCTGTTGACCTTGCCCATTGAATGAAGATGGCGAACAACTGATGTTTGGCTAACATTGAGTTCAG
>JBBMKC010254185.1:0-10181 GCA_037834085.1 Bipalium vagum | reverse complement strand
AATAACAACATTTGACTTTGTGATGCATATGTCATAAATAAAGCATATATTGTAAAAATTGTATCTTTATTGTTTTAACAAACTTTTATCGGGGAAAAATTATTTATTTCTTTTGATATATCATGAGAAATGCTAGCCTTGTAATGTTTGCTAAAAATTTCATACAAGATTGTACAAAAATTGTTCAAAATGTTAAAAAAAGTACTTTTATTGTGGTGATGCAAGACTTTTTACCACCACTGTATATATAAGATCAAACATCACAGTTATTACCCGAAAAAATTAATTTATAGTTTTATAGTAAAAAATAATTTATGGACTTTAAATTTCTTGGTGTTTATACTAAACATTTTTTATTTGTTAAAATAAGAATTTTCTATCTAAAAATAAAATACGTAAAAATATTAAAAACATTCTAGTTACAATTTTCTTCTTTAAATAATAAAAAAATTGATCGTATCTCTAATATTTGTTAACTTATTTGTATGATAAACTTGTTCTTTAAGAAGACTAAAAACAATAGTATTCATCCTTTGCTAAAATAGTCAATGTAATATTATAAATTCACTTCATTTTGTTAATTTTTGGCATAAAAAAATTATAACAATTGATTCGTTAAAAAATTTATGAATATAAAACTCACTATTTATTTTTTATTAGAATAGCTTGAAAAATAAATTAAATATTTAAAAAATATATTTTCAACTCTATTCAAGAAAATTTATATTAGATGCCATTTAAAATTCCTATTAACTGTTTTTAATAAAATTTAAAAATGTTATGAGGTTATTAAAATATTTTTAAATGTATTAATTATATAAAATATTGTATATAAAAAATAAAACATAATGTGTAAATTAGGTTAAAATTATTAATTTCTGGAATTTGGCAATTTTTGAAAACTGTTCGAAAACCGAACCTCAATGGTATTCTAATTTGAAATTTAGATTTTGTGGTGTAATAAGTTTCATATTTATATTCAGTGATTTAATATTCATTTTGGTTTTTTATTTTAATGATTGTGTTTCTTTATTTTTTCAAATAAAAAATGAGACTTGGATGAATTTCGGTAGATGTACCACCAAGGTCATCTTTTGTTTAAATGGTTTAATTTAAGTTTATTTTTAATATTAAGTTTAATTTAAGTTTATTTTAGTTAAATTTATTTTAAAAAAGCACCTAGATATCCACGATTGGTTCTACAGTTAACTAATTTTTAAGTTTATTTTTAATATTTATATAAAAAAGTTATATATTTACATTTACATTTAGATAGAAGATATCCTACGGTCAGTGCGTTTGTGAAATGAATAATTTTTGAATTGTTATTTTATAAATTGTGAAAACATGTTTGAGTCTTAAATTTGAATTTTAACTTTTTTATATTTTACAGAAAATAATCGAGGAATGCAATTATTACTATTGTAAATGCCATTGAAACACATATTAGATATCACCAATTTGTAGAGTTTGATGTGATAAATAACTTAGGATTTTTAATAATCTAAAAATTTCGAGAAGTCTTTCCATTAACTTGGTATATCTTAAATTCAGTAAATTTAATATTTATATTTATGTGAATAATAAGTAATTAAATAATCAATTTTAAATATAATTTTTTAAGAATCGAATTTGTATCCTGATAAAGTTGCTTTATTTGATGAATTAAAACAAGCATCAAAAGGTTGTACATTTACCGAAATAGATCCATGATTACTTAATCTTAAAATTCTTTTAATTAAATATTCAGTTGTTTCGTGCAGTTTTTTAAAATTCAAAATTGCTCAAATGAAAATTATAATTTTACCAAATTAATTAACAGTTAATCAATGGAGGATCTTTCGCTATACATGTATATCTATTTAATTATTTCATTTCTTTTAATAATTTGTGATTAAAAGACTTTCAAAATAAAATATCAAATTGAAGAGAATGAACAATTTCGACACATTCTGTTTTTCTTGTCTAATCAAGATTTCAAGGCCACAATTTTTAGTGTGTGTGGGATTCATGCATATTGGCAAGAACAGCTCAAAATGGTTTTAGGTTTTGAAAAATGACTATTTTGGTGTTCAAAACCATACCCATACTGGTTGCTCGTCAAAATTTCGTGAAGAGCATTAGAAGAAAAAGCAAGTCGAAACATGAATCTTTTGGCGAAGGATCGACTTTAGTTTATGAAAACTTTGTTTATAAAAAATGTTTTAAAGTTAATTTTTTAAATAAAATTAAACAACCTTCTTCATGCAGGGTGTCCCATAAGTCCCCATGGAAAGTAAACTTAAATATTTTTAAATTAGATTTAGCAAATACCGCTTGATTTGAAATTAAGAATCAAAATTGTACTATTAAATTCAACTAAATTTGTGTTGTTAAACGGAAATTAAATGCCGTATTTGGGGAAACCTCACCAAGTGAAAGTGCTATAAGAGAGATTTTTCAACTTTTTTGTGAGATTGGCTCGGTGAAAGATCATGAACGTTCTGGAAGTTCAACACTGATCACTGAAAATGAAGTTCAGAAAATGAGTGAAGTTATTGAAAGTGACCCACAATGCAGTGTTCGATCTGTTGCAACCACCTGCTCCATTTCGCGAACAACATGCCATCGAATAATGAGAGAATAGTTATCATTGAAACCCTTTTAGGTCCATTTCACGCAGGAATTACATGAAGAGGATTTGCAAGACAGAGTTGAGATGTGCAAAACCCTGATCCCAATGTTAGAAAATGTGGATATTCAGGAAAATATTTTCTTTTCAGTTGAAGCAACGTTTTACTTAAAAGGATTAGTAAATAAACATAAGGTCAGATATTGGTCAGAAAGTAATCCACATGTTACTTTTGAAACTGCTAGAAAATCCCAGAAGGTAAATGTTTGGTGTACTTTGTCAAAAAATAAAATTATTGGTTCGTATTTCTTTGAAGATGAGACTGTTAATGGCCAATATTATCTATCAATGCTTCAAGAGTATTTTATGTTTGAAGTGAGGAAAATGTACAAAGTACGGTCTCTGGTATTTCAGCAAGATGGAGCTCCTCTGCTCATTTTTCAACAAATGTGCGACGGTATCTTGACGCTCATTTTCCGAACAGGTGGATTGGAAGAGGTGGTTCAATTCGATGGGTCCACGTTCACGAGATTTAAATCCTCTTGACTTCTATTTATGGAGCCATTTAAAGAATAAGATATACAAATCTGAAATCAAAAATATTGTCTTTTTGAAAACAAAAATCAACGAATAAATAAAGTGTTACCACAGAAACTTTGAATAGCGTATTTTTAAATATTGTAAAAAGGATGGATTTATGTATATCAGTTAATGGTAGTCATTTCGAACAATTGTTGTACATATTTTTCTATGAAATAAAAATTAAAAGATTTGTCTTTAATTTTATAAAACAAATGATTAAATATCTCCATCTGCTTAAGAAATATTTAGGGGACTTATGTGACACCCTGTATTTATTCGAACTAAGAAAAAATATTTATTTTAAAACATTCATCAAAGTACCCTTCGTTATTTTTAATAACAGCTACACAAGTCCTCGGCATATGATTGAGCAATCTCCGTAGAATTTCTGGTGTTATTGAAACCCATTGTACTTGTAGTACCTCCCAAAGACTTGCGGAGGATGGGTGTCATTGCCGAATTCTTCTGTCCAATTCATCCCACAGTAATTCAATAGGGTTAATATCTGGAGATAGAGGAGGCCATTCCAATACTTGAAGGATATTCTGTTAATCTAACTGCTCTTTTGTTTCTTCTATTCCGTGCAAATGGCCAACATTTTTCAAAAGTAACACTAATTATAATAGTTAATAATTATGTATGAATCCAAAAGAAGATGAAGAAGCATCAAAATCCCTCAATACCAATCCTAAATGCAATAATCATTCAATTCAAAAACTAGAACATTGATTATTTAACATTTTGTTTTATTAATTTTTAATTATATGCGTGGTTTAAAAAGAAAAAGATAACAATGGTTTAATGAGACTTTTAATAGTAATATATTGATTTATTTGATTTTTTATTTTATTTAATAATTGTATGCATGATAACAAAACAATAATTGATATTGAAAATTTTTATTTTTAATTAAATTATTTTAATAAAAATGGAAATTAAAAAAAAACTTTAAAATAATTTACTTTGGAAGCATTTGAGACATAGCATGTCTGACATTTGAAAGTTCTGAAATAAAATTATAGTCAATTATAAATCAATAAATAAAAGATTACATTGAAAATATTTGAAATAAAGTAAAGTTTGTTTTCGTATCAGAGAGTATTGATTTGAAATAAAAAATGAAAATAATCAACATGGTTTAAACATAAATAAATACCTTGAACTGGAGCAAATTGAAGTTCTGAAATTAAAATAAAAAATAATACAGTTTAACACAAAAATTCCTTGATCGGATGATCGGGGAACAATAAACATAATCTTTAACCTTTAATAAAATAAAAAACTAGAATATTTGATTCTTAAAAATCATATTTCTAAGTTGAAAATTAAGTAAAAGTTAATCTTTAATAATAATTTGGCAAACAGTCGAGTCATCATTAAGTATAATTAAGTCATCAATATCAAAGAAAAAAAAAGTTAATGAAAAATATATATTCAGAAAAATAATATGAATAGCCAACTAAAAATCATAATTTTACCGTTTTAAAAATTAACAATTAGTTTATCATAATTAAAATTTAACTTTAAAGAAAAATAGAAATAAATTAGAACTGAGTTTATCAAAAGTCACTGAGTTAATTAAAAAGCAAAGAATATACTTAAATGAATTAAATTATCCACAAACATAATTAATTTTAATACGCAGAATGTGAATATAATTTTACTTTTCTGCTTTTATTTAAATAAAATTTTAGTTTTTTGTTTTTAAATTCCAGCAATACTATTTGGTGAATTATTCATCCTACTCGTTATTTTTATTTCATGGAGTCTACACTCTTCCTAGTGTAGATTGATCTCTTCTTATAAATAAAGAAACAAAATTATCATTTTGATTTGTGTCAATTCGTTTTATTTTCAATTTTGTGCAATATACATATCTTGTAAAATCTTTTGTCTTAGTTAATTCACTTTCATTAATTGTGATTGGCTCACTATCTTATTACATCTATTGGATAAGGAATAAAACACAAAAATTATTAATAATTAATATGATAATAAATAATAGTATAAATAATAAGACCAAATCCCACCTGTAAATTACCTAGAAATAAGGTTTTAAAGATAATTTTTCAGAAAATAGTTATTCTCTGCTAACCATGATTTTTAATAGTAATTTAAGGAAGTTTACAGATTTAAAGATTATCAAAAGCAAAATCCTCATATTTAAGAACCACAAGAAAAGTATATAAAGTGAAGGATATTTTTTCAGTATTTTCAAGAGTTATCCACAAACATAATTAATTTTAATACGCAGAACGTGAATTTTGGTGGTTATTACAGTAATAACTTTGAATCTTTTATGAGGATTGGGTTCACCTTCCTTTTCAGAGAGCTATCTCTGAGCAACCGAAGGGATTAGCTAATAGTTCGGGGATCTGGACAGGAAAGGCTTAGTAACGTACTTTTCTTTCCTTATTTTTAAAATTTTATTTCTTTTTATTAAATATTTTGTTTTTTATGAGCACTTATTTATTGTTTGATTAACATATAATTATTGCTTTATAACAAAAAATCCCAATTGTATCATTATTCGTGATATCAAAAGTATTTGAAATAATACAATAAATTAAACAATGAAAAAACGACAAAAGACGTATAAAATAGTATATTCAGGGGTTCTAAACCAAGTATTAGGAATTAACTGTCTTGACTTTGATGTATTGTTCAAAATATTAGGCTGTATTTTTAAATTGATCCAAGTCTATTTTCCTCAGACCAGTTCATTTTCTTTAAACAAATGTGAGCCATTTAGGACTTCATGCAAATAAATACCAGTCTCATTTGCATTGTAGATATCTTCTGGTTTGTAACTTTTAAATACATTAATACAAGCATATGTCAGCCAAATGAAATCGACATCGGCTTTTTCACCTTGAAATCCTTTATAAACAACAGAATAACGTAGCTAACCGTTAATTTCAGAAATTTTATCAATTCCTATTTCAGTTTCAAATTTCTCAGCTTTTGTCCGTAAAATTTCACCACTAATAGGAAAATTAGTCTACACTGTCCGTGAAACACTGTCGTTTTCGGTTGATATTTCCTGCACTGTCAATATCCGCTATTTTAATTTTTCATTAGTTGAGGAATCAATTTGAAATTTTTTAGCTATTGAAGTGAAAGGATTTATCTGGCCATCTTCAACTTCCGCAATAATTTCTAATTTTTTTCAATTGAATTTTATTTCTTTTTTTCATTTATCAATGAAGTATATTAAACATTTTCATAAATTACTTAGTGTATTAATCAACGTCTTCTAAAGTTACTATTAATATTAAATTTTAATTTTTTTGAAATTAAGCGATAATATTTCTAAAAAAATATTACTCTAAAGCGTGAATTAATGTTCCTTGGGCCTTCATTTTTACCAGCTTTAGAAACAGACCGAGATAGATTATTAAAAGAATGAAGCCTTATTAATTTATGAAAATTTAAATAAACCTCCATATTCAATAATTGTGGAAAGATGAAATATTGAGTTATTGTTTGTTTCACCTTTTTAGATGAAATATAAAAAATCATACAAAATTAAACATATTGTCCAGTAAAAAATGAATAAATATCCTCAAAGGATAGTTAAAATCAGAGATGATAGGAACTTTCAATACCGGACAGTATGTGTCCTGGAGAAGAAAATTACCATCAGAATTGCTAGAATATATTTAGTACTCAAGACAATTGCTGAATAGGAGTGCGAAATGTAATAAAATTTCTGGACTTAGCAAGAATAAACTTATTGAAAGAGAATATATTTGTATCAACCTTGTTAAAGATGTAATTGATAAATTCGATATTCAAATTGAGAAAAATTATAATCTTGATGACACTGTTATTTTTCTGAAAGAGCAAATTAAATCACCATAAACAAAGTTGGTGCAAAGAAAATTGCAGTTTCATTAGCTAATTTAATGAAGTTCCAAATAACTGAAGTCTTTGCTGGATCTGGATCTGGAAAAAGCTTGATTCAACAATAATAATAAAATGAAAACGATAATCTACAGTACACTCCATATTATTATAACCACCGCATTTTTTCATGTTTTTAATATTTATCTTAACTATTTAGTTGGCTAGAAAGTTCGTTTTATTTAAAAATAATAAAAAGATAAAAGAAAATATTTTATTGACAAATTTTTTTTGATCAATTATGTGTTCACCATTATTATTAATAATCTTTCTCCATTTTTTCGCCAAATTCATGATGCCACGTTCGTAGAACTGGAGTTTATTGGCAAAAAGTGTCAAAATGCCTCCTGACAGACTCTTCGTCATTGGATTTACGGAATTCTGCAGTGACCGAAACAAATGATAATCGATAGGATTCAACTCCAGTCAGTATTTAGGATGAGGCAAAACATCCCACCCAATGGTCAATAATTTGTTCTAGTGACGAAAGATATATGAGGCCTGGAGTTATCATGTTGGTAGCAACACCCTTCAGATTTGAAAAATCGTGAAGTCTTTTCGTGCATTGCATTGTTCACCTTTGTCAATTTGGAGAAGTACACATCCGAATTAATCGTAATAAATTATACTTTTTAAATCTCACCAAAGCAAAAATCATGATCTTCTTGGAGTACATTCCTACCTTTGGTGACGATTTTGACGGCTTACCAGGATGATCCCACGACCTTTTGTGGATCACATTGTCCACAAATAGAAATTTTAGAAAATAGAAATTTCTTATCTTAAATTCCAAAATCTTATTACTAACTTTTCTCCACCAAGCTATAGAATATTATCATAGAAAAGCAAAACCTCATATTCTGATTCTAATTCTAGGAGACACTCTTGAAATTGTTAGTGTTTCAGAGAATTGCTTTATTGATAGGTTTTATTCATTGGTGATAACAAAAGTTGGCATTAGTTGAGATATTTAATGGAAGACTTCATAAATAAAAAAATTGGATTATTTCTTATATTTTCAATGTTTTCGAATTAATGTTATAGATCGATTATTTTTGTCAACCGTTGAAGGTTGACCTATACAAAATAAATTTATATAATAAAGTTTGAGATCTTTCAGACATTTAATTACCGCATTTTTGAATTACTGTCTGTATTCGAATTCTTCAAACTTACTAAATCAAGAAATTCTTCAGTTAATTTCATTTCTTTGTCAACTCTTCTGATAAAAATGAATAATTATGGATTTCTATTATCTGTTTCATCCGGACCCAACAGAAAACAAAATTTTTTCGACGTTTCATTAGGCGATTTAGAAATTTCAGTAGATGCAATTAATGTTACTTGCTATATTTTTATAAAACAAACAGATCTGATATGACATATGAATATGACATTCAATAAAGACGACAGTCGTGGAGGGTCATCGATGATCTGGCTTTATTGAATGTGCAAGATCTTTAGAGTTTCAAAAGATTATAAAGAATTCTTATCTGGAAGTTTAATAAGAAAAGCAAATACTAATATTAGGCCGAAATTTTTAATACAAGACAATGTCGCCTGTTCACCGGTCACAATTAATTTATAATGATGTAAATGATCCTAATATTAATGTGATTTAATCGCCACCAAGAAGTCAGATATAAATACCTTTGAGAACATCCAGAAAGTGTTATGAGATCATATATATCAGACACCCTTTCAACAATATCAATAAATTATATATTATTATTATTAGCAGTGTGCAGTATTTCAAACAGCCAGATGGCTAATATTATATGTATGAAAATTTCGGACATAAACTAAAACATGTTTTTAGGAAAAAGGAAATTTATTTAAGTTGTATCATTTTCTATATAAATATATGTGCAAAAACTTATCCATCATTTATTTTTCAAATTAATTTACTTATCACTAAAATATTTTGAGACAATTATTCAACAACCCATTATATAAAAAAAATTTGTTTAAAAAAACTTGACCAGCACCATACCAATGAACTTCCCGAGTTTATAATAATCCAAGTCGATCAATTTTAATAACTTAATTTCAACTTTTAGAAAATACTTGTGAATTTATCTGATACTATTTAGCAATCTGTTTTCGACATTATTACCCAGTACTCAGTTTGATCTTCTACTTTAATTCAACTATAATCTTAATTCACTTTTAGTTTTTAACTAACTTGGATTCACAAGTTATTTCTGCTTCGAGTATCCATTGCTGCATTGAAAGCTCTTTAAACCTCAATCAGAATTTCCATCCTCTTTTCCCTTTCTACATTAATTAAACGCGAAACCTTGGAGATTAAAATATGATCAGCTCAAACCTATTCAGATGAAAACAAAGGATAATTAATTCTCTTTCATTCATCTGCCCTTTTGCATTATTTAATGGAACGCTGGGGTTTTACTTAGTATTAAGAATTATTATTATTAAATTTGTGGAGATCATGCCAAGAAACCGATCGAGAAGAGAAGGAAACAGAAACAAGCTCTTAATTAAATGATATTGATTTCAAATTTTTAACTTTTCATTTGCTAATTTAATTTATTTGAATTTAATTGTATTAATTTGACTATTCAGACTAACAAGTGACTTATTTTATTGAGTGATCTAATAATTCCTATTTTATGTAATCTTTCGTAATTATGTAAATGAATAAATATATAATTAATTTAAATATTTTCTTAAGGATTTCTATTAATAAATAAAGTATTAAAAGAAACAAGTAAAATTAATTGCAAATAAAAAAAAATTATAGGCGAAAACCCTTTGTTAGACACCGGTGATTTAACCTTATCAAATTATTAATTAACCGTTGCAATTTAACAATACTTACGAATGTTAATCTAGGTAAATAATCTTTTTGAAATTAATTCTAATAAGATCGATTTACCTCGGTTTTATAGAAATTTCAAACATAAATTACTATTTGTACCTCGTTCAATTCCTCCGAATAACTATTTTTGCCAGCTATTTATCCATCCTTTTCAATATTTATTGTATTAGGTTGTCCCATATGAAATGTCCGATTACGTAATATACAATAAAAGCAATAAAAGTCCAATAAATTCAAATT
>JBBMKC010254174.1:0-10181 GCA_037834085.1 Bipalium vagum | reverse complement strand
GGTATTTCATTTAGTGGGTCCCATGACCCCAAGGAGCCCACATTGATGACATCAAGGAGAGTGGTGGATCTATTTTCATGGGCCAATTTGTCAGCAAGAGCTGTGTATTTGTCTTTATTGGCTTTGCGATTATTTTCAAAGTTTTTTGGGTCATCGTACGGGATTTTCAGGTCTAGGATAAATATTTTTTTCTCGGTTTTCTGTCTGATTATTATATCAGGCCTCAGGGTTGTGTTTCCGTCTGGTGGGGCGGTGTCTGTTTCAACATCGAAGCCAAATTTTCGGAGGTAATCGGAGAGAATGGCCAATACTGCGTTGTGTTTAATTGTTGGCATCATTGGTCTTCCTTGGCAATGGTTGAGGACGTGGGCTTGGGTTTCTGGGTGGGCATTGCATTTTCTACATGTAATGTTGTTGTTTTTTATGAGGTTGAATACTCGATAATTGAGTCCAAGGTTGTTGCTTCGGGCTTTAATAAGGAATTTCCATATATTTGGAGGGAGTAGATATTTGTGAAGGATTTGATTTGATGTTGGGCTAAGGCTAAAGGCGGGAATTATCTTGGATTGGCTTTTGCAGTTCAACCATTCTTTGTAATGAGTCATGGCTACAGCTTGGTGGAGAGTTGATGTGGCATTTTTGATGTTTTCTCGGTTAAATATATAGGTTATTTGCTCTGTTGTGCCTGCGGTTGTGACTCGTAAGATTGTTTCGTTTTCCGTGGTTTGGAAGATGCAATCGATGTTTTGAGTTCTGAGGGCTTTGCATGATTTTCTGACTTTGTTCCACCATGACCCACGGTTTTGAATGGGGAGGTTTTGTCGGTCTGAGAGCCAGTTGAGTGCGGTTTCTGGGGTTGGGTTTTCATTTGTTTTGGTGGTGTGGAGGAGGAAATTTGTTGCGAATTTTTGGAAGGTTTTGTCATTACTGGTGAGGAAGCGTAGTGCTTGGACTATACTGCTGATATGATAGTCATCGAGAGCTTTTGTGATTTCGAAACCTCCAAGTGCAGTTGGGGAATATAAGTAGGCTTTATTTGTTCCTCTGAGGAGATGTGTGTCAGAGATTTTTCGTAATTTTTCCCTGAGTTCGTTATCGTATCCGCGGGGGTGTTTTTCTGATATTATGGGATATTCTTTCTTCCTTGAGGATAGTAGTTGGGTATCCATTGTTCTGTTGGCAAGATGGAAGGGTAGTTTGGGGTGGAGGAAAGTTTTATATGCGTGGATCATTTGGGCTGGGTGGAGGTTAGATTTGCAGATATGTTCAAAATCTATTAGGTTTTTCTCGAGGAGTGATTCGTTTCCATTTATTTCCTTACAGCCGTGTGTTATTCCGAGGTATTTATAGATGTTTCCGCTACACTTGGTAAGAAATTTCTCGACATCGTCCGATCTTCTAAAAATTTCTGGCCTGAGAGATTCGGCTAAAATTTCTCTAGTTGTGGTTGCCATGTTAGCACCTATTTCAATAAAGTCACTCATAGTTTCAAAAATTTTATTAATCCAATTAAAATAAAAATACTAAACAAATTTCCGTAAACTAATTAATTTAAATAAAGTGTCTCTTTTATTATTTTTTAAAAAAAGATGTTTTAAAATTAAATTAATAGTGCACTTTATAAAAATTTAAAAATTCAAAAATATGTTCAAATACTCGCAATTATTATATTTTATTAATTATATTTTTTTTTATTTCAGTTTATTTCATATTATTCTGTCATAATAATAGTGAATACTAAAATATCACATAACATAAGAATTTTAGTATTTTGTATGATATCAGTTAGTGTGATATTAATATTTTTTAGATATTCTGAAAAATATTAATTATATCTTGTCCATAAAATTGATAATATTTTGATTACCTATTACAATATCGGAGTTGATATTCTATAATTTTTGAAGGCAATAAAAGAGAAAGTGAAAAGGCGTTTGCGCATAAGGTCACAGAAGAAAATTTAATATAAAAAATGCTTTTACACTGCGTTAAAGGACGACGAAATGATTCGGGAAGTAGAAATGAGGGAACTTAATAAAATAAATGATATTGAAGGTCTGATGAAAAAAATGGAAGTAATTAATAAAAAGAGAAACAAAAAAATCAAAGTTGTCAGAAACTGCAGTGATGCTGTCAAGAAGACTGCAGTACAGAATAAAATGAAGATAGTACAGACAACAAAAATTCCGGAACATCACTCAGTATCGAAGAATTTTGCAGGATGAAGACACATGACAGGTAACTACGATAGTATTTACAGGCCAAAAGATCAAAGTGTTATTGCTTGTTGGTCTTGCAGCAAAATGGGACTTTTCAGTAGAGAATGTCTTAACAGAAAATGTTTTGCGTGCAGAAAACCTGGACATATTAGAAGAAACTTGTCCCAATGTTGTTTGATTCAGATGCAAAAAAGATGGACATACGCCAGAATGCTATGCACAATTCGATTCACGTAGACACCAATCTAGACATCACGGAAAAATGCCAGCAAGAAACAGAGTAAGTTTTAACAGGATGGATGCTATAGAAACAGACGAAGAAAGTTTAATCTAATTTAGTGATATACCTGAAGATGAGAAACAGTCAAAAGTCAGGGCTCCACTAGTCTACAGTCCATAACAAATAATGTATGGGAAACATGATATTTGCAGCTTTCTAATCCACTTCTATCATGAAGGCACATTTTGAAAAAAATTAACCAACATGATACTTGTATTATATGTAATACTATATGCGTAGTATGAAATTTGTAGGTAATGAAATTGCCAACTTTAATTGTGGTTTATTTGTTATCGGCTCGATATTTTACCATTCTGTTTTTTATTACAATTTAAACTTTTTATAAGCTGTGAAGACACAGTTTACGTGAATTGGTTTAACTAATCCTTTTACTTGTTATAAGTAGGACTGGTTAGGAAAAACACTTTTCGATTCTATTGACCTGTTTCTTATAGCTAAGGTTGACTGTATATTCTAATCATTTGGATTATGAAATAGAAAATTCAAATACAGAAACTTTTATATATAAGGCAAACTATTTAGAGGACATACTAATGCACTATTGATTTTCATAAAAGCATATTAAGTTCAAATATCAAGTATCCAAAAGAGTAATCGCGGCTTGTCAACGCGTGTTGTACAACTTTTAAAAGACACACATTTTCCATTCACCATAACCTCAACAAAATTATCCCACAAAAAAGAGTGTGGTAAACATAAGGTAACACCAAGCAGTTTACTGTTTTGATATGATCCCAGGACGATTAGAAACACCTTAGCTTTGCCTTTCAAGATGACAGTAGCTTTCATTCCATCTGCAACTGCGTACATCGTAGCCTCTAAACGACTTTTTATTCTGGTAACATTTTTCAGAATTTTACAACGTATTATCGTCACATTGCACAGCAGCTGAACAAAAATTATGAAATGTGATCAACCAAAACTCTCATATTTTTAATTGATCTTCATTTGATGAACACCTTCATATTGACACATAAAAGTTTCAACTGATCAGTCTCAACAGATGAATAAAACGAGCACAGACTCATTCACGTCAAATTGGAAAGATTTGCAATCAACCAAGTTGCATTGGACAGCACACTGAACTGCAGAATGAAGTGTCAGATTGAGAATGGGCTTGTCGACACAGGATTGAACGGCCTCAAAAGTTTTCTTTTCCTTAACATTGATCACAGAAACAAGAAATAGCGTCAGGAGCATTGGGATAATATTTCATAAAATAAAGATATTTAATATTAACAAATAGATTATCGTGTTCTGTCGTGATTGGTCTACTGATAAGGGATGAAAAAGCACTTGACCCTCACTTGAAATTCACAAGTATTTTTACGCACGGAAAAGAATTATGTCCTTTCTGAATTCTTAGGAAAACTGCACTTTGACTAACGACGAGCACAGTGAAATTGAGCGCCGTCGTTAATCAAAGTTGGATTAATATCGGTTTGGTTCTATTGGTTATAAACGAGTCATTTTGAATTTGAAGGGTCATGAACACATTTGACTAATTAATATTTATTCTCATTTTAACCACATAAGATTTGTGACAATCAATACTTGTAGCACTGCAGAGGAAGGTAACATTGGTGATTGGTTACGACTTTCAGCCATATCCTGACTGTAATTGTCATTAGATATTCGTGATGGTTGACGTCTATTAATACCACCTGCAACGCTTACCTGTTCTTTCGCATCATATTCCACAAAAGTGACATGTTGTGCAACAATATTATTGATAAATTAATGCTTATCTACCGAAATAAATGTATTCCAATTGTCTTGACTACATTGAATCCAATTGATCCAGTTAAACAGATTTTAGATTTTCCAATAACTTCGATTTTTCTTATACCGAGACGTATTTTACATCGAAAATTAATTGTTCAAAATTTTATGAAGTAATATTTATGAAGTTAATATGGTTACTTCAAAATGTTTTGGAATTGAAATTAGAAAAACAGATTACAGAATGTATAAATAAATATATTGCAAAGAGAATTTTTTCTCATTTGCAATTCACAGAGATATAGATGGCATCCGATGCTCATTGATAAAACCTAAGCATTTTCGTGTTTGAGGAAGAGAGCGCTATCCCATCCGACACCATTTCCGGTTATTTATTTCCTTTTCAATTTAAACAAAAAAGATCGAACATGCAACCTTCACTGTTTTTCTCTATTTATTTCTTATTTTTCTTTATTCTTTTGGACTTTCTCCATTTACTCTGATCCATGAAGATTTCAGAATATCTAAGAAGATATTATGTATCGGTAAGGCGTCAGTGTAAAATAAAAATAAAGAAAACTTGTGTAGATGGGTCTAAAAAGCGTAACTTCAGTGTAAAATAAAGATGGTGGGAGCTCGTTATAATCTGGTTAGGATCACTTTCTAAACCTTTGAGATATCATAAAATAAATAATTAAAATATCAACATGGCAACGCATGATCATAGTTTCATTAATATTAGAATTCGAATTTTAGCCCGCCATGTTGATATTGTGCTGAAGAAATGAATATTGAAAAAATGAGAATTCTAATTCATTGCATTTTTCTTCTTGGAAATGACGAAATGAGACCAAGTACGCGTTTTAAAAGTCTCTGGTTCTGATGTTATTTCTATTCTCAAAATTCAAATGTGTCAAAAGACTTGAAAAAGAACCAAGTTCTGAAGCAGTTCTTGACAACAAGGTTTTAATGATTTAATTGATAAAGGCCAAACATCGCACAATATCGTAAGCACTCTGAATGGTCATCAGAAATTAGTTTTGCGTCACCTTGAATCGATTGGTGAAGTCATAAAGTTGGAAAAATGAACACCTCAAGGGCTGCCTGAAAAAATGTGACAATGTCTTTGAAACTATGCTTTAAGCATCTGAAAAAGAACAGTTATATTCTTTTTCTCATAGAATAGTAAAATGGAATGAAAAATAGATCTCCTACAAAATTCGAAAAGATAGTAAAAGGCTTTGACAAAATTCAATTCACAAAAACGTTTCTAAAGCTCGTTTATCAGAAAAAGAAGCCTCTATTATCAGATTTGTGGGGTGTTCATGATATTGTGGAGGTCTGAATAGTAGAATAAAAGTACCAGTAGTAGTATCAATGTAGCACAATTGTCAAGGTAGTAGAAGGTGAAAGTAGCAGAGTCAAAGAAATTGCAAAATATCAATGGCAAGAACAACACAATTTTTATCATATAAATCATTTCTATTTTAGCATGTTAATTTATTTTTTTCATTAAACTTTTATTATATTTGTAAGGATTAAATTTTAATTAATATTAAATAATAAATCATAAATCATCAATATTTTTAAAATAATTTTAAAGTAATCTATTTAAATTTAATCCTTATTGTAAAATAAGTATTTTTAATAATTTTAATAAATTTAAATCTTAATAACTTAATTTTAAGAATTCAGACGAAAATTAAAGGAGGCAAATTAGGCAGTTCAGATGATATATTCGATGAATGATGAATTAAAGAATGATCTGAGCGAGACGGACAATATCAATATGGTTCAGAGATACAGTTTTTTTTAAAAAGGCCAGCAATTAAAAACACGGCCAGTGAACGATGACGACCTGAAAATTTTATTCCTTTGAGATCAGAAATAAGGTGACATGTTGGTCTTGTCAAAAAGTAGGTCACATAAGTCAAAGATACCGGGAAAAAAAGAAATCGTGTTACGCATGTGGATCTGATCAGCACCTGAGAAGACAGTGTGACAGTGTACAAGATGTGATAGGAATGGACACCGTACAGAGGAATTTTACGCAAATTTGAGACAGCAACTTTACAGGCAAAAAAATGACAACTTAGTTTTTAACCGGGGAAGCAAGGCAAACAGAAGATATTATGGGAACAACGGGTTTTCAAACTTTGGTAGAAGGACAGGAAGTAATAATGAATATCATAGAGCAAACAACATCGAGTACGTAAATGCAATTGCAGAAGAAGACTATGTAGGAAGAGCAGACAAGATATACTGTTTTAATAGGGAAACGAACAGTTACAGAGAGGAGGCTTCTAAAGGGCAAGGTCTATCCAAAGTCGAGTTGATTGGAGCTCTAAATTAGATACAAGTTCAGATCACAATATTTATATTTATAATAGAAGTAGTTTTATCAATATTTTAAAAGATGAAGAGAAAGTTGATAGAAACGTATATGCTTTCATAAAGAAAGATAGTTGTAATAAAGATATGAATGATGAGAATAATGAGAATAGAATATGGCCATAGAACAGACCGATGAAGTGAAGATAAAGTACGATATTATGCAAGGAAGACCTAGTGTTGAGGTTAAAATTCAAGGAAAGTGCTTTGAATGCTTATAGACACAGGAGCAAAGATAAATGTGAAGATTTAATATATATAATCTTTTTCTTAATGCGTCTCTATTTCCTCTGGCACCAATCTTCCTTTATCAAATCTCTTCATTTCATTTACAATTTCTTTTAAACCCCTCTTTTTCTTCCTTTTCAATAGTTGCCGCATCTCTTTTTCATCGCAACAGTGTAGCAATAATTCTTTTATCAGCATTTCTTTGTCCCACGTATACTCCATTAATCAGTCAGCAAATTCCGAGATTCTTTTCACATGCACATCCACCTCTTCTTTCCCACGCTTATAATTAAAAGCTTATTTAAGTTCCTTCATCCTTGAGTTATGTTAGCTACGGCTATTTCATTTTTAATATCTAAAATCATAAAAAATAAATACGTCTTCAAAATATATTTCAAAACAACTTATCTGCTGTCAACCGTATTATTTAAACAACAAATGATTTTTTAATTGATTAATTAATATTTTTAATAATCCGCACATTCCCCTCCTTTAAGAAACGTCTTAATCTTTTTCCACATTTCTCTGAATTACTTTTCTTTTCTGATTTCGTAGTTCGTATCTCCCATCGTGTATCTTTCTTATAACCTTGAATGGGCCTTCGAATCTGACACTATCTTTTGTTCTATTTTTGATCTTGACCAGTACTTTGTCATTGATTGCAAGTTTTCTTCTTGTTCTCCCCTGATTTCTTTCGATTCCCGTGGTCTCCTCTGTCTCTACTTCTCCGATCCATCTGTCTTTATTGATTCTTCTTCCCAATACAATCTAGGGTGGACTGACTCCAATTGTCTTCTGCACCGTAGCATTTAATACAAACTTTACTTCGGGGAGGATACTAGCCCAATCGGTTACTTTTCTTCCTTTCATTGTTGAATTTAAGAATTCCCGAACTGTACGAAATTGTCTTTCTATTCTACCGTTCTTCCAAATTTTGCTTTGATATTGCATAAGTGAAAGCTTTCATCCTCCACGGTAGTTCGGATCAGCTCGAATCCAAATTTTTTCTGCAGCTCTATGCCTCCAATGATATTCGGCGTTATTTTATCTACAACTATAAAATTTATCATTCTGCTAACATTCCCCAATCGTACTTCTATTTCTATTGTTCCTTTCACCTTCATTTCACTATCATTCGCACACCGTAACTTTTCATTACATCTAACTAGATTTAAACCTCACAGTTCTTCCAATGTCTTCATACTACTAACATTTACTCTCGCTTCAGTGTCTAGCAAGCATTCAATATTTTTATCTTGTATTGTCAATGTTACGCTTCGCCTTCCTTGCATTTCATCAAATGATATTCCCTCTTGTCGGTATTCTTCGATTGTCATCAGTCTTTGATCTTCAGCATGCTCTTCTCTCTGTTCCTTATTAGGAAATTTTTCCTTCAAAAATCTGATAGCTTTTTCCTCGCGAATGTATTCCGCCCTGTTTATACCCATCCTCTCTTCCACATTCCCACCATCTGCCACCGCATATCCGTTTCCCTCTTCTTCTGTTTTCTCTATTTCCTCTTCTACGTCATCCGCTAACCTACGGGAGTAAACATTTCTTTTTAATAGACTGCCCTGACTTCTTCCACTTCTGTCGGGGCCGAGCCATTTGGGTGATCTATGAGGTTGAGTCTCTCTGCAATACCTTCATCTCCATTCTTCTAGTGGGTCCGACATATTCATTATCTAGCGCTATGTTCATCGTATTGACGTACCGTCCCCGTCTCAGTGAATTAGTATTTTCTCCCATGTTTCAATATTCATTGTCCACATCGTAGTTCCTGAAGTTCAATTTCCTATATGACTCTCTTTCATAATGTCTTCCTATTTTCATAAAACAGTCTTTCTCTTCATGTCCATTTCTGTTGCATCTTCTACAATGAGCTTCCGTACAGAATCTTCTAATGTGTCCTTCTCTGCCACAAGCGTAACATCTTCTGATTTTCTTCACTGGGCATACTCTGCTGATGTGACCTTTTTGGTTGCATGATCAGCATTCTATATTTTGTCTGTTATTCTCCTCTCCTCTTTTTCCTGGCGCGTTCCTGTATGTTGTCAAGGATAAATTATTCATTGAGCCTAATCGCTGAGGTCCGTTAATGACTGCTCCCCTGTAACTTCTAATGGCATTAATCGTCTCAACTTCCCTGTCTACTACAATTTCTGAAGTGCCTTCTATTTTTCTCATTTTAACCTCTCGTTTCAAATTTGCATTTTCCACACAATACAACAAGAATTCTTTCTTGAGGACCTCTTCATTCAGATCATGTGCCAAGATTCTTTTCACTATCCTTTCAATCTTCTTATTGACTGGAAGTGTTCATGACCATGTAAAGTCCGGGTGACCTCGTACCGTATTAACAACAAAAACAATGTGCCAGCGAGCATGTTTAAATAAAGCCATTGCCTATCTATCAACTGGCATCAAATTATATAATTACATATATTGTATATATTTGTTTTTAAATATATGTTATTCAAATAAAAAACTAATACCTACTTTATATCTTTATTGATTGTTAAAATAATTAAAATGAAAGTATGCTAACATACATAATAAACACGCTGTACATTAATAACGAAAATAAAATTAGAAAGATTTGTTTGAATTGACTGATCTTGGTGAAAATTAAGTTTTCAAAATTGTGATTAATAAATGGCATCGTCTTACGATCTGCTAGAAGAACAACTCAAAATACAGATGATGATCAAACAAATCTGTAATGAAATCAAATTAAGAAAACTCAGTACAGAGAAGGAAATTTAAGAATTAATCGTAGTGATGACGAAATTGAAAATTCCGAACCAGGTACCCATTGAAACAGTGAAAATGTATAGAGATGCGGTGAGAAAAACAAATATCCAGAATGTAAGCTGTAATGAATTTAAATTTATCACCAGCTAACAGCTTTTTTCCATAACTTTATTTATTTTGGTCACATTACTGGAGAATGCCCGACAAGGAGAAGAATAGAATGTTGGAATTGAAATAAAATGGGTTACGTCAGCAGAGAATATCTAAAAGAAACCCTTAACATGCATAGGGTGTGGAAAAGATGGTGCATAAGATGGACAGGTAATTTTTTTAGAAATCTAATCGAAACGGACAGCAACAGTCAGTAGAGGAAACGACAATGATGATATCAGGAATCGAATATCAAAGCTTTTTCGGATATAAAACACTTCTAGAGAAAAATTTCAGAATATACCTATACAGAGCTCGTAAAAAGTCTGTTCACACCTTATATTTTAAACAACGAAATTTATTAAATGAACAAGTCTTAATATTGAATAGGATATCCCTTTGATTTCTTGACCAAT
>JBBMKC010254163.1:0-10182 GCA_037834085.1 Bipalium vagum | reverse complement strand
TTTGAAAAAAGAGAATCTTATTTTGAAAGAGGAGAATTTTATTTTGAAAAAGGGATAATCTTATTCTGAAAATGCATTATATATCACTTTGATATTTGATTTTGATAATCTTTTGAAATTGAGATATTGGTGTTGTGGAATGAATCTACTGATCAAAGATGTGTCGGATTAGGCAAAGGCACCCAATAAACAAAGAGGACAGAAACAGTATCAGAAAAAATAAATATTATTATGTATAATATTTAATGTAAAATATTTAAATGTATAATATTGGTAAAAATATATATTTCCAATTACCCTTGCGTCGCCACTAAGTGGAATAAAAATTGTGAAATGTGATATTTACAACGTAACAAAAGTAATCCTGGTGGGCCAGATGGTAGAGATTATCGTCAGTATGATAATTTAAAGGAAAGAAAGAAAAGAATGCCAAACAGAATTTTTGGATACATTTTTGATAAATAAGGAAAGAATAATTATAAATGTGTTAAATTTTTTTATATATTAAAAAAACTTTTGAGTTATAGTACAAACTTTGTGACCAACTATAATTTTGTTTCCACTCTGCAATTCATATTTTTTAACCTAAAAATAATTTTTCCTTACAATATTTAGATTTTAGGGATTAATAATTAACGTCATAAACGTAAATTGCATATAAAAAATTAGAAATTATTATTCTCTTCGTAGAAATATAATTTGGTTTCTGGTAGTGGATATAATTTCATTTATACCAGTATATTATTTGCAATACAATATAAAAGAAATCAAATTTCTTGCAAAGCATACAATTTATTATTATGAAGATTCACATCTCATAATTATAAATTTTTATCATTTAAGTTTAAGATTTTTAATATTATTTTATTTAATTCCATTTTACGTGCCAATAATAACATTTTTCTTATCTCTTTCAACAATTGATGAATTTTAGTAGTTTTTACCTATTAATATAGGAAAGCTTTCTGTTTGTAAATAATTTTATAAAGAGAAAATTATTTGAAAATATTTTTAAAACGAGTTTTATTTGTTCAAATAATATCTTAATGCTTAAAATATGGATAAAGAAGATTTAAAGTGATATTTAAAAAATAAAGTTTCCTAAAAAATTGAATTTAAGCGAACAATCGAAAATGAAAAGGTATCCGTTTATATAAATAGAAATTATCTTGAACTTAATGCAGAGCGGTGCTATAATGAAATAAAAATTTTAAAAAGCCTCAAAAGTTGTAGATATGTTATAGAACTCGTGCATTCATTTATGGATCACAATTATAATGTTTATATATTGATGCCGTATTTTCCTTTTGGTGATCTTTTGTGTGCCATGGAAAATATTTTGAAATTTGAAGTTTTCCAGATAAGAAATGTATTAAATCAAATGTTAGATTCACTAGATTATTTACATTCCATGAAAATCATCCACAGAGATATCAAACTAAAAAATATTATAGCTACAAATTCATCACAATTGTTTAATATTAAACTGATTGACTTTGAATGTGCTATTATTTATAATGAAAATTTTCCTCCATGCGACAATGTAGGAACTAGCACTTACAAAGCCCCAGAGATCGAGAAAAAAAACCACAGAATTTCAAAGTTGATGTTTGGTCATTGGGTGTGGTTATTTATTCAATGAAAACCAGTGATCATTTTTGCCGAAAAACCGCACTCAAACATCCTTTAATTAAAGAAGATCGTGGTTTACTTAGTTTGCTAAATGGAATGTTGCACAGACGCCCTTCAAAACGTTTTTCTATAGAGAAATGTATAGAACACAAGTGGATCAATATTTCGAAGCTCTGTAATAACTTTGCCAAGAATAAATAACTGTGTAAATTTTTATATTTATTTGAATCTTAAATTATGACGGGGAATTTCGTTACTATATCATTGATATATTTTTATGAATAGATTTTTTTGTGTTTATGTTTTAAAAATATTATTGTACACTATTAAAATTTTACGATAATTTCTTTTTTAATTGATTATATCCAGATTTTTTTAATTAAGTTTGATTTAGTTTACCATTTATTAGGTTGGCAACTAAGTTCCCGCCATTTTTATAAATTTTAGCATTTCGCATCAAATTAAATTTTTTTGTTTTAATTTTTAATATATAAAATTATGAAATGGGAAACACTAGGTTTAAGTTCATTACTCATTTATTTTTTGTTAACATTTTATCATAGAAACCTTTAAATTAAATAAATTTCATTTCAGAAAACAATACTGAAGACAGCAGATATATGATGAACCTCTAGTGATTTACAAAAATGATTTCTATCGTCCACGTGTTTACTAAAAATTTTAATAAAAAGCTTAAAAGTAAAATTAATTTTATAGTTAGTCTTATTTCACAAAATCAATCTTTTTTAATTACTGCAAACCGTTTCCGATTATTTTATTAAAGATATTTAAGTTTTCACTGGTTGACATTAAAAGCAAATAACTCATTTCTTCATAAAGTTTATCAATTAAAAATTCTTTATAAAACGATTTAAAATCCTAAACAAATATGTGAAATTTCCATCAACATAAAATCTGGAACTGGCATCTTGAATTCGGTTTTATTATCAACTTGATTTTTGAAGAATTTTGTTTATTCGTGTTGGACTTGTTTGTAAAATTATTTCGTTTTCCCATTGGTTTGAATAGGTTCATAGCTGTCTGGTGTTTCACAACTAAATTTTTAACAAGCACTGGAGATATTTTGGGTGAATCCGTTTGATTAAAAACTTTAATTTTCAAAGGCTGATGAGCGGTTGCCATGCACTTCATTTCCAAGATTCTATTTCTACATAGTGAGAACCATAGTGGAACGTTATATTTATTAGCTGCATTCGAACCAAATACTTATACCAAAAATATTGCTCATGCTCACAGAATTATTTTATATTCATAAAAATATTGATTTTTCATCTTTATAATAATTTTAATGATAATGATGGGGCTTGCAGCCAAAGCCATTCAAAATCCAATACTCTACTGAACTCAACAACAATAGAGAAAAGAAAATCTCCAAAAGATTCGGTTAAATCAACAAGTGGTAGATTTTAAAAAAAGATTAATCGTACAAAAACGTACCATTTTGGTGATTAATTTAAAACATTTTATAGAGACTTGAAACATTTTTCTATTCATATTGGGTTTTGATATAAATTAATTGAATTAAAATATTTTTATAAATGTAGTTTGCAACGAAACTCAAAAAGATAATCTTTCAAAATTATAGTTAATTAAAAACTTAATAATTGAAATAGTTAATATCGAAAAATTAAATTACTAAAAATAGTAAACCAAATTAATAAAAAACAGAATTAAAAATAATAACTTATGTTACTAAAAAACGACAAAATAATTATATTAACAATTGTTACCAACTGAAATTTATTCGACATAATTAAGATATACAAGCCGAGGAATAATTTATAATGCAGATAAGAAAATCAAACAAGATGAAATATTCAAGAAAAACAAGTCGAGCAGAGCAATTCAATCACAAAAATATAATATAAATCAATTTAAAGAATATTAAAAATTTCATTGTTTTTTATACCGTAACTTGACTTCCATTTTCTTTTAAAATCATTCATAAATCCGTAAAATTTAGGAAGTAATATTAAAAATAACAACTGTTACAGATCTATACTGTTTATATATTTTTAAATTATTCGATCACAATACATTTTATCTTCCTAAATTTTAAATTAGGAGTTTATAAATCAAATAACCAAATCCTAATCTTAAATAAATACTCTTTTTTTGTCTTTGTATATTTAAAATTCTGTTTGAAATTGAAAGATTTTTGAAATATTTTTAATTTTTACATAATGTTGCAAACTGTTAGTTATACAGTAATTTTATTATTTTCTTTAATCTTCAAATTAGAATTAAATGAAAAAAATTATGTAAAATCTAATTCATTATTTAAATTTTGATTCAATATTAATGATATGTGCAATTTGAAATTAATATCTGATTTTTTACTTCTAATTATAAATGAATTGAATATTTTTGAAAATATTTGCCTATCTTAAATTATACAATTATCTTTTATTGATTATAATAAAACCACGTCATTGAATACTACTACAAGCTAGACGGACGATCTGAAGAATCACTTCCATTCAAATGTGGAGAGCTAACCAAGTGTAAAGGATTTATTGATTACTGGAATTTCTTATTCTCGTTGCCCGTTACTACTACCTACACAAGTTGAAGTCAGAAAATGCAAAATCGCTATATGATTTTAGAAATGAATAATTTTTAAAGTTATTAATTGAAGTTACTTTGTTAAAATATCTCGAAAATTCAATGAAAAAACTTCAATACCAAGATTGTCATTTATTATAACGGGTAATCAGCCAATATGGACATATGCATCAAATGACAGAGACGCTATTCTTAATCGTTCAGTCTATGTCACATCCCACTCACCATATTTCATAAATATTGCAGACAATTTACAGAATGACATCATAATGAAAATTTTGAAGACTTATTAAGTAATTTATTTTTAGTAGACGACAAAATGACTCAGCTGTCTATTAAGGCAGTGCAAGTGTAATTCTATAGTAGATATATATATAAAACTGTGTTGTACATTTAAATATATTCTATACTGTGTTGCGTTATTTATTCTTTTCCATTCTATTCCCTTGGACTGTTATATCATTTATTTAGGTGGAACCAAGAGACAATAACACAGTACAGTTAATATGTTTTTATTACGCACCATCACGTGCGTAGATAGCGCAGATAGCGTGTAAATATACAGGTTTCTTGTAAATTGATAAACTGGGTAATTTATTTATTAGATTGTTATATTTTTAATTATATTGCTTAAAAATGTAAGTAGTGTGTAAATAGATAAAAAATTACCAAAATTGTAAAAAAAAAAAGCTTAAGTTGCTACTTGGTTGAATATACCAATTTAAATAGTACTGTCAGCGTATTCTTTAGATACTTCGAATGATAATGTCAGCTGTTTCACATGACTTATGAAGCATCAATTCCATGTTCTGTCTGAAAAATGATTCTTGTTAATTTCGATCTAACGCGAAGAAAATTTTTATTATCAAAATGTAGTTTCTAATTCCGTTTTTTCAAATAATTTTTTGATCTCCAGTAATTTTGACAATAATTTTGACAGGTGCAATTTCACCGATTAGTTCTTTCGTGTAGAATGTATTGTACTAGACTTTGCCTGAGATGCAAGAAACGTAAAACATTTATCTTCATGGGCTTTTTTATCTGATCAGATTAAATTAATCTTACATTCAATGGATTTTTATATCTATTTTCGCTGTTAGCTAAATATAATAACGGGGAATACGTTTAATTATTATCAAAAAATAAATTTTGGAAGGTAGAGTTCAATTTTCCAGTTTAAACGATTTCAATCTTTTAAATAGTTTGACAATTTTTCCTATTTCAATCTTGGACAATGTAATGTTTTCACTTGTAATTTTAATAATCTTCTCATATAATTCTTTCAATTTTCGATCGAGTTTGGTCCTTATTTTTTTATACATTGTCATTAAATTAACATTTTTTGAGTATGGTACCACTTTATTTCTCTTATTCTAAATATTTTAAATAAACTTTTAAATTACTTTTATTATAATTTTTTGAGACTAATATCTTATTCATCAAATTTTGTCATATAATATTTAGCTAATGTCGTGACCAATTCTTGAAATTTACAATACTGTTCCTCGTAATTATCAAAATAGTTGTCAAGAATCCTTTCAGCAACAATGAAAAACAAAGAGAAAACACCCCCACATTACTCATAAATAACTATACATTGATATTAAAGTCTATCAATCTTTCTTTTTGTTATGATAGCGTCGAGTAACTTTTCATATGTCAGATATCTTTAAAGAATTGATCCATTTAAACAACTATTCTGGAATCTTCTTCTTAATGAGATTTTTCTATTATCCGCATTACAACGTTGCCGTTGAATTCCTTGATTTTTTATACTTTATTGATATTTTTCTCTTAAAAAGTAATCTTGTCCAATTATTTTTTAAAAACCGAGATTTCAAAATAAGTAATTATGTAATTGTGAAGGCTCCCACCAACAACAATAACGCAGTCTATGTATTACAATAGTGATAAAATATTCAACAGTTTCTAACACTTTTATTTAACAAAATAATCTCTACTCTGTTTAACTACCATGTAGATCATTGAAATATTCTTCATTCATCGAAATCCGTTGGTTTATTTGGTTATCCAAGTGCTTCTTGGTGGTCTCTAATGAATCAAACTACCAATAAATGTATTTTGGAAGAATAAAAATAAATGATATTCAAGGGTTTTTGCTGTAAACAAAAGAACTAAACGTGTA
The DNA here is from genome assembly GCA_037834085.1 of Bipalium vagum. Lineage (NCBI taxonomy): Eukaryota > Metazoa > Platyhelminthes > Tricladida > Geoplanidae > Bipalium > Bipalium vagum. Next base: position 3,818 of record JBBMKC010254163.1, on the reverse strand, counting down.
ATCTGGCATTATCATGATGTAAAACAAAATCTTTCCGTGTACTCAATTCAGTCAGTTTGACATCGATATTTACTTTCACCTGCCTTACTCCAGGATTTTTTCCTCGTAGCATTGTCATACTGGATTCATTTCTCATCTTCCACTATCATCTGCTTTCAAAAAGGAAGATACTCACTTCTTTGCACAAGAGAATCACATACTTATACTTGAGAAATTTTGATTTTTTTCTTAAGTTATGAGGAAGCCAAATATATTAGTGGCTGATAAATGCCAGGCACCCCATTGCATACTAAGTATTTCTCCTTGTTCTGAAACATTCAGATGAGGATTTTGGACTTCGATATTCTACAAAAAATCATCACTACCAGGAGGATAACCGAACGCGCATTATCTCTCAGATTGAGATTCTGGTCTTAAAAGTTTAAAAACCATCTCTTATTCATAAATCCATAATCTTATTGATGGTAATTTGATCACCTTTAAAAAGTAGGAAGTGTCAAAAATGAATCTTGGGCAGGTTAATTTCTTAAAAAAATTAAAAATATTTTTTCGTTTCTTTCAACCATTTCAATTTTAATGTTGTTAATTTATTTAAGCAAAACCTTTATATATTAACAATATTAACTTAAAAGGAATTCATAAAAAGATTAACAAGACTTTGCAGATGACCTAGTATAGTGATTAAACAATAATAAGGTGGAGACTACCAATCCTGCAACCAAAACCTGTAATGACTCACGGGAAGATAAGAAATCGAGAAAAAAGACCACCCAATTAAACCTAAAACTAAGTATCGTCAATTAGACAGAAGATTGATTAACAAGTGTTCATAATAAATTATTGTTGGTGAATGATATATAATTTTTTATTGATTGAAAAATTTTAATATTACACGGTCTTAAGACTCCAAACTCTAAAAATGTAATAATAAGTTTCTGCAATAATCATAAAAAATCAATTAACAATTAATAATAATATTAATATCATATGAAAATTTTCAATAATTTGTACATAAATTTCTCTTATGGTAGCTCGAATATTTTCTTTTAGGTTCAAAATGCCAGCTTGTTCATAAACACTGAACCCTTCAAAGAACCCAAAGAAAAGTCTAGAAATGAGGTTGCATGATGTTGGTGGTCAATTCACAACCCTATTCCGTGAGATTACATTCTTTGATTATTTTTTTTCTTGTGCTGTGTGAAACGTAGCACCATCCTACTGAAAGTAAACATCGCTAAGGTCACCTCCATCATTTTAAGGCCATAAGAAATATTTGATCGAAATATAACGCACTACATTTACAGTAACAGGTTTTCCCACAATCATCTTCAAAGAAAAACGGAATGATGATTCCACTAGACCATAAAGAGCAACAAACCGCACATTTTCGAAGATAAAGTGCTTGTGCCTAAATAATTCGATGGTTTTCTCCCAAATGTGAGAATTTTGCTTATTGAGTGTACCATTTAAAGTAAAATGGGCTTCATCACTGAAGATAATTTACGTGCAAAACATGGATTGATTGCCCATTGATTCAACATCCATGCAATAAAATCTTGGCGTTACAAATGGTCCATTTCTTTTAATTGTTGCGTTAACTGAATCTTTTATGAATACAAATGCAAATTGTTATGAAGAATTCTCTCTAAACTTGTTTTATTAAGATCGTCGTGAAAGTGATGTTGATGGATCATTTTGCACACTTTCCTTAACAGCTGCAATATTTTCAGAATATCTTTCAGGTTTATGGTCTTCAGGGATGACTTATTGTGAACAGAAAAAGCTTTAAATTGGTTTAACTATGGCAAAAATCGCCAGCACGCTTGGACACTTGAATTTTCCAAAAATATCTTTAGTTTTTCTAAGTTTTTTGTGCGAACCGATGATCTCCGTTAAATATTACTATTCATAAAATAAGATCTTGCGAAGGCATGTCACTTTTAAATTTGTACATGATTAAAATTATCAAGTTCAAAATTTTAGCTCATAAACAAAAGATTTAAGATTTATAGGTATAGAAGTATTAAAGTCATTTATGGAACAACCTATATATAAGAGGGCCAAGAAATACAAAAAAATTAAAAAATAGAACGCAAAAAAAATTTTATTGAAAAGGGAAAAAGGAAATCAATATAATAGACGATTATTTAGTCACTGACAATTAAAGCAGACTGTCACTCAAAAACAAAATTATAGAAGCCAGTAATTTCCATATTGGTAAAAGTGGAAAAGATGAAAAAAGAAACTTTCAATCATTGCAGGTGCAAATCGCCAAACTATAACTGAAAATACTATTAACTATAGAATAATAAAAAAAAATTCATTGTTTGATTTACTATTAAGTTGCTTTAGGGAAATAATAATTAAAAACCACTGTAAATCATTCAGAATTTTTTATTGGTTTATGATTAATAAAATTAAACAAATTCCAAAATAATCAATTTTTTTATCCGCAAACCTTATTTTTTATCAGGATATTATTAACCATAAAAATAATAAATCTAATTAACAGAATCAAGTCTCCATAGATATTAGGATCTAGTAGCAACATTAAAATAACTTCTAACTTCAAAATAAACAAAATTCAAGGGATTCTTTTTTTGTTCGTTAGAAGATCATTTGAAAATCTCTTAGTCCAAACCTAAAATCTCAAAATTATTAGATTGAGATGCGTAGCTTACTAGGTGCCTTGTCCAGGATACCATTAGTCAATAAGATTTCTGATCTTTAATTAAATATAAAACTACATTGAGCTTGAAAATAACTTAAATTGTTTGAGAACATTTAAAATCATACCACTGCATTTTATTCGATTTTTATTAATACAAAGCTCAACTTAGTCTGTAAGTCAATTTAAATATTAGTTGATGTCTTTGTGTTGAGTTTACTTGAACTACTCTAAATCATATTCATTAACCAAATGAATAATAATAATAATAATAATAATAATAATAATAATAAAATCGTGAAATATCAATGCTCAAAGTTAAAATAATTAAAATTAAAATATGACTTAAAGTAAGTTTTACGTAAATTAAAAAATTGATTTCATTAATTGATCAAAATCAGTATAAATTCTCATAATTTTAATTTATGTACAATACAATTTTTTAAAAAATTTGAAATCTAAAATAAAAAATAAATAAATAATCTATATACATAAAATAAACTAACATTTAGAACGCTTCAAGTTAATATTTTACCCCAATTGAAAATTAGCTTTCGAATATTAATTTAACATTCATTCTCTTTTTTCATTTCCTTGCACTCTCAATATAGCCAACGATTCGGTCAATTCGCTATTGTTTCTTTATTTTTGTGGTTACACAATAGAATAATCTTTCATAATAAAGAGGAACGATTCTTTCAATTATTGGTTCAATGAAATGAAATATATTAATTTAATCAATCAATATTTTACGTTCGTAGTTAATTAACATAACTTCTTGGTTAAGTCATAACATTTAAAAATTATGAAAAAATTTCGGCTATGGTATAGTATCTCCCCCGTTTTTTGATTGGAGGAGATACTATACATTTGATTGGCTTATTCTTATTGATTTAGTCATATGAAATTTTTTGGCTGAATATTTTTGGCTTATTCTTATTGATTTAGTTATTAGTCTTATTAATTTGAATTATTATATGACATTGGATGATTTTATCTTTATGATACTTTATGACATTGGAAGTTTGTATTGGAAGTTTGGTATCCTTAAACCAAGTCCCATTGGTTAAGGATACTTCTACATCACCATGTGGTCTTTTTCGGCATCTGAATCTGCCATTTCCTTTGCCTTTCCTTTCCAAAGTCATCG
>JBBMKC010254152.1:0-20399 GCA_037834085.1 Bipalium vagum | reverse complement strand
ATTATTATTATTATTATTATTATTATTATTATTATTATTATTATTATTATTATTATTATTATTATTATTCAATTTCTGACCATTTTGCAGTCTTAATAATTAATTTATAATTATTATAAATATTCTAAACCTTTTAGTGATCTTCAAACTACAATTTTAAGATGATTAAAAGGGATATACCCTTGGCTAACCCAGCAATAGAAATTATTTGATAATTCTTGATACAGTTTATTAGAATTTTTACTAAAACGTATGTCACCATTTATTATGAGCTAAAAACGGTTAAAGTCTTAAAGTTACATATATTATAATTTCAGAATTTGCTTATTATTCTTAATAATAATTTTTAACCAAATTTTATCTTAAGTTCATTAGAAATTTCAACTGATCATATGAAAGTTAGCAAAACCCTCTAAAATCTATTTTTTACTTTTATATGTTAAATAATTATAAGATTAACTTTTAGTTCAAAATTTAACCAAATTAAAAATTTTATTATTTTTATAAACTTATTCTAAATTCAAAATTGTACTTGGCTTATATTTTCAATGAAAATAGAAATTTTGGTAATGCTGTATATTAAAAAAACGTTAACTTATATTATGTAAATATTATCATACTTCTAAATAATTTTAATAACTTTTTAATACTTTTAAAAAATAGTTTGCTAAAGATTTATAAATTTGCAAAAATATTTACAAAATTCTTTGATAAAATATATTTATAATTTTTTTAAAATATTAAATTGAATTAGCACTTTGTTCATAAAAGTCAATTTTACATATTTTTTTATTCAATGACCTTGAATTTTTTGAGATATTTTAATTTATTTTTCAAATCGTTTTACCGTTATAGGTTCTTGTAATGTGTTTTAATATACAATTTATATTTCTTATCCTTTTTTATCAATCATATGCAAATCAGAAACCAAAGATTATCCAGTTTTCTTCAGATGTCTACGGTTTATTAAATCAGCAAATAAGCTTAAGATGTGACTCAAGTGATCCATCGGACAGAATATCTTGGATTAAGGATAATTCTCCTTTACATTCTGTTGCAAACCCCTTAGTCATTCAACTTAATCAAGAAAGCGAAGGTCAATATCAATGTAATGTTTCAAATACCTTTGGACATACATTGTCTGAAAAATCTATTGTAAAAATTGCATTTTTGCACAATTTTCCAGAATCAAATAATAGCAAAAGATATGCAAGCCCAGGTACAACAGTTTTATTGCAATGTTCGGCTCCTGATGGGCTACCAAAACCGAAAGTTGAATGGAAGTCGAACTTGTCAATAAACAATCCAAGATTCAAACTGGACAGTAATAACAACCTTCGAATTGACAATATTCAAAGATCTGATGCTGGATTTTATTGGTGCGAAGCAAAAAATCTTGTATTTACAAGACGAAGTTCATCTATAGAATTGACTATATTCCAAAAACCTATATTTCAAATTTTGCCAAAACATTTACATATTATGGTTGGCTCACACGTCTTCTTTCCTTGCCATGTTATTGGAGACAGCCCAATGTTTATTCAATGGTATAAATTGGCATCTAATAAAAACGATCTCAGCTTATCTCGAACTTCCCTCTCCACCAATTGCAGTATGGTCATAAATAATGTCAGACTCGAAGATTCCGGTTCATATGTATGTCGTGCTAGAAACCATGGTGGAATTACGGAAATTATCTATCAATTATCTGTGATTTCTTTTCCTTCATTTATCGAAACCCCGGAAAATATTAGAGCTAAAGTTGGAGACAGTATTTTTCTGCGATGTTCTGCTTCCGGAATACCTACTCCAAAAGTGTTTTGGTGGCATGAAAATAAATATTTGTTACCTGATCTGGATAACAATGATCGCATAAATGTTTTTGAGAACGGTACTCTTTCAATTTCATCCGTCCGCCCAAATGACCGCGGAAGATATTATTGTTACGCAGTGTCATTTGTTGGCATTTCAAGAACACAAGGGAACTTGGTCGTTGAAAGTCCGTTTGATATATTTCCCCCAATTATTAATAAAATTCCACAAAATATAACCACTCTTGAAGGAGCGACCGTCGTTCTGAAATGCCAAGTTTTGAACCCCGTTTCCTCTGTTACATGGTATAAACAATCTTTAAGAATCATTGGAGATACATCTGCCAGAGGTCGCCTTCAGATATTAAAGAATGGTGATTTAAAAATTGTTAATTGCAAAATTCAGGATTCGGCAATGTATACCTGTAGAGCATTGGGTAAAAAATATTTTAGTGAGAAATCGGCTTATCTCAGCGTAAAAAGTTACTCTGAAGTCAACAATGAGTTTTTGATCAGTAAGAAACATGAAATATTGAAGACTACGAAAAATATTTCAGTAGAGTTTGTCGGTGATATTTATATCCTTATAAAATGGGAATTTTTGCAAGAGGAGTTACCTTTATCTTTTCGAGTTGAAATAGCCGAACAATACACTAACAATTGGATTGAAGTTTTGACTACAACACAAAAGAATGCTTTTATTAAAGATCTCAAGCCCGATACAGGATATATGATTTCTGTGAGGTCAATTAATAACCATACTGTTGGTGATGTTAGTGTATTATCTGATGTTGTGTATACATTGAATAAGCCCACAATAGCCCTGTCTACATCTTTCGCAGAATTTCACAAAGCCTTCCAAGAGATTGAAGTCTTTTCTGTGAAATTAGTAACAATTAGCTCTAAGCATGTACAACTGTCTTGGAAAGTTAAAGGGAATTCAATATTACGCAGCATATCGGGATTTATTATAAAAGCTGAAAGAGTGTCACTTAAACGATGTTTTCTTATGACAGAGAAAAAAACGGCTTCATTGTTTTCATGCCTAAACAATAAAGACAATTACAACATTGAAGACCTGGCTAATGGATATGACAGTCTATTGTCGAACGATCAAAATAGAGTGAAAAAAACAATAGTCAAGAGAGGAGTAAGTCGTGAAAAATCACGATCAAGTGCCATTATTGGTGGTCTAAAACCGTTCAGATGCTATGAAATTAAGATCGAGACGTTCATTGATCACATCAAGGTTGGGCGAATTTCTGGACGAGACAGTAAAACTAAAACCGTTTTAACATTTGACAATATTCCTGAGAAAGCACCGAAAATCAAGAACTATAAATTTATTGACAATGTCACTTTTCATGTACAATGGGAACCTATAGATGTTATTTATTCCAATGGACCTATTACGGGATACATAATCCAAATGGTTAATCCAGAAAAGAAATCTTTGCAAACTTACAAGGTATATTTTAATTATAAATATTATCACGAATATAAATCATGAGTATTTAGAATTATATTATATTTTATACAAATTCCCATGTCGATAAAATAAATAAAAAAAATTTTTTTAAATATTAATTTTTGAAGTAAAAGTTATATATATTTTTATTTAAGAAGACAATTGTAGAAAGTTTCCATTTCACAAAATTTAATCTTTGATTATTGTAGAGCAGGTTTAAAAATTATTTAAAAATAGTGTTTCTAAAGTAGTAGCGCATACTTTAGACAACCGAAAATGTCTTCTTTTGGTCAGATTTTGTCTTCATACATTATACAATAAATGCATTTGAGGAATTAGAGAATAATAACATAAAATATGTATCGAAACAAAAAAAATCCCCATAACTTATCTTACGCGCGTTCTATCGAAAATTTATGGGGTTTAACTAAAAGAGAATTTAAACAGTGTTAAGAAACAATATAATCTTAAAATTTTAAAATCAGTTGGTCCAGAATATCCAAGAGAGTGGCTCAAAATCATGGAAAATCGGTATTTAACAATTGGCAAAGAAACTAAGCCGGATTTGTAATAAAGGTGCTTATGATGTATTGTTTAAAATATTAGTTTGTACACCTTTTCTTCGTTTTTCATATAAAATATTATTTATGGTTTTAAAATTTATTTTTGTTCAAACTTCTTGCTACTTCTTTAGAAACACACTTTATTAATATTAATTAATTATCTTTTTTCTAATTGTTTATTTGAATTTTTTTCTTTTTCAATTCGGTTTCAAAATAGAAAAAATACTGTTTTATTAGATAAACTGGGCTTGCTAGTTTTTAATAATTGAAAAATATAATCGTGTCAGTTTATATTTTACAAATGAGATATTTTTATATTTTTTAATTTGCTTAAAATTATTAAATATTATTATTGATTTTATGATAATATGCATCTCATTAGAATATAATTATCATACAATTAATTAAAACGTTAAATATGCAAAATATAAATTAAATAATAATTTTTTTCTCAAGATTTTATAAAATTTAGTCAGGCTTATACATATTAAAGAAACAAAAATTTTTTGATTTCTGCTTTTTCTGTTCTATTTCTTTGTCAAAGGAGTAATGTATCGAAAAAAAATCATATTATAAGAGAAACTAAGAAATAATAAATAAATATAACATGTTTTATAAAGAAAATTTTAAATCTCAAATTTTAATTTACGCTTACTAAAATAATAATAAATATAATAAATACGATACAGGACAAAAATAAAATTGACCAAGGTTTTGCGAAAGTTCTCGTCATTTTCAATAAAAATCAAACTGCCATAAACTTTTTGATCAAAATATATGCGATTTTCATTTATATGCTTATTTTGTGAATAAAGAATGTTTTTATGAAAATACTCTTTCTGCCTCTAGCCAAAGAATAGATTGATCAAAATTGGTACTTCTTTCATATTTTTCAATCGGTAATTTACAAGATCATGTTGTAATGACTGGAACATATATATAATTGCAAGGATTATGATCCAGAGAGTAATTTTTGCTCTAAAGGGAAACTTTAGTGGATAAAAATACCTGAGATATCAGGATTTAAATTTGGTAAAAAACAGCAATGGTCACTGCTAGTGGAAAATTAATCTGAGATACCGGGATTCGAACCAAGGGTCTGGACTGCACTGATCGCTGAGCTACATCTCCCGACTAATTTTCAATTTATCTCACAGTCGCAAAGCCAAAATATAATGATTTAGGAGAGTAAATGGTATTTCTTGCCTTCAATTTCCGTCTATCAATAGCTGACAATTATCTAATTTTAATTTATTAAAACTACCTGAATTTTGTTATTAATTTAATTATTATATAAAAATTATATATAAATTAATATTAAACATTTAAAAATCTTAAGTAATTTGTAAAAAAGTTTCATCAATATTTCTGTAGAAAAATCACGATTTATATCTCAAATTATACAGAAACTATATCTAAGAGATTTGGTGTATTAAAACAAGATAAGATAAAAGAAAAATCTTTCAAAAGGATTGTTTGCGAATTGGCCAACTTTAAATATTGATTTACATATGGAAATTATAAATCGTTCTCGGGAAAATTATTTCACAAAAGGCATCAGTTTGATAAGTAAATTACAATGAATCTGTAACATATCCGTTTTTCAAAGGGGAAATTCTGAATATTATCATACGTTCATATTCTCATTGAAAATTAATTTTTAATTACACTTAAATAAGTTTTAGATAAATTATATTTATTATTTTCTTTTGAAGATCAGTCGAAATATTTAATTGAAAAATTTCTTTTTGTGAAGTTTAGATTAATCTCCTTTATTTTGTATTTTTTTAAAAAAAGAAGTTAAATAAATAAATAATGATCATAACATGGATAATTTTTATCTCTTTGCAAAATATTATATTAGGTCTACAAATATGACTCCGCCGTATTTATTTTTTATAATGAAAATTAAAATGAAAATATTTTTAATAAAAATCTTTTATAAATCTGCTTTGGCTGTTTTTTATTTATTTGATTTTAAATAAGGGTAAAAACGGCGGAGTCATATTTGTAGACCTAATATATTATGTTAATTATAATTTTTCCATTAATGTAGATCTGGAAGGTATTATTGTTAATACTTTGAGTTCTCTTAACAATATATAAAGGCGAAGAGTCCACAATTCATTTTTATTATTAGGAATATTTGTTTATATAAAAGGTAGTAGTTAGCAGAAGATTTTAAAAATCATATAATTAAGCTTTTCTGTTAGATTAAGTGATTGTGAAAAAAGGAAAAAATATTGTTTAATAATTTAAAGTCAAATGGAAAAAGTCAAAATTTTAATAAAATGATTTTTTTATCATTAACATAGTCACCATTTATCTCTACAATTAGTTTCAAAAGATATAGAAGTTTTTCGATCCCAGGTTTAAACAATTCGCTTTAGCTTTCTTCAGAACAAAACTTCTTTCCACTCAAACCGTTGTTTGAAGATGAAAATCTGTTGGTCCCATGACTGATGAGTAAGGAGGGTACTGCAAAATTTCATATTCTAACTCTCTTAGTTTTCCTAAGGTTTAATATGCAATTTGGGATTTGGCATTATCGTGTTGAAACAATTTCTTAATAGTTCTTAGTGAAGGAGCGCCATCCAAATAAACACCACGAAAGTTTTTATACGCATTTCCAAAACTTACACCTTTATGAAATTCATATAATATTAAATAACGTAAATGTATTTTATCTATATTCATATTTTAAATAATCCGGTAAGGTAAATATGTTATTTAAAAAAACATTTAACTTAAAATAATACCTGATAATATCGCCTATGCAATGTGATTCATATTAATATAAAACAGTAGTTATAACGTTCCGATTCTGGTTTGTAATAAAGTAATTAAAAATTGGGCACGAACTTTTGCAATGACGCAATAAATAAACGATTTTATTTTTCGTTCCACCATATTCTTTTTTAAAATAATAATTGGTTCCATGAAATTTATTAGGTTCTCATATGAAATGCCGATTTCAATAGTTAAATGTAATACATGGAAAGCTTCTATGAAATCATTACATATATTTAATTATTAACTATTATTATTAACCGTAAATTATTAACTATATATTAAGAATTATTTATATCAAAATATATTTTTGCTTTAATATTCGAATGATTGTCTGATTATATTTATTATATATATTATTATTAATAATTCAGTAAATTATTAATTATATTTCAAATATGCAAAATGTATTTTAATAATAAAGAATCTTTTTTGATAAAAGTTTTTCACGTCGAGTATTTTCGTGAAGATGTCACAAACACCTTCCATGATCTGTCAGACTTCATTTCATATGAATTTTATTTGAAACACTGATTCTAATTTGATAAAGATATTTTATTTCTCATTAGGTAACTCTTTCATATATTTTATTTTCAGTTATAATAATATATTTCCAGTTAAAACTCCGTAAATCAATTTTTATTTTTTATTAAAATTTTTTATCAGAAACAATTTTAAAAAAAATTGTTTGTTCACATTTCAAACAAACAAATCGAAATTTAAAATTATGTAAAACTGTTTTCCTTTCAAAAAAAAACATTTAATTTCAAATATTTTTGTCTTCATAATGCTGTAAATGTGATCGACTTTTTAAGATTTTTATTTTTACCATTTCTATTTAATTGTCATATATTTATTATATTAAAAAGCCCAGAAAAGGTTTCTAGGACAAAACTTATATTATATGTTTATTTGTCATATAAAGATCGAATATGGGTTATTCTGTTTTTTATAACTCATGAGCCAATATTTTACTGAAACATTGGCATAGTTAATTGTGCCAATCAATATAAATATTTCCATTATTTAGTCTATATATATGGTAATAAAATTTTTATTACGTTATAAAAATATTTCAAAGATCAGAGACCATGTCTCCTTGATTTCTATAAGCAGCCATCGTGTTTTCGTTTATTAATAAAACGAGAATAATACTTTAACGAGGTCATACTCCAACGTAATGTTTACATTCATAAAAGTATATTAATAATGATTGAAACTACTTCGTTTAATGCGAAGCAATAAATATCTATTTAATATATTTTCTTTTGATCGGCAAAACTATTTTGACAATATATACGAGTATATAATTTAGTAGCAATTTATATAATGGCAACTTGTAATTAAATTAGTTTAATTTCTTATCTCTTGGTATTATTAATATTATTACTTTAATAATGATTATTATTATTTTATTATTTATTTATAAATATTTATTATTTTTATTAATCATAAACATAGCGATTTTTAACGGGTTTTAAAATAGCTTATCATTCTTTTATTATGTAAAATGTCTTAGATAATCTGCATAATTATAAATGTCCATCATTAAGAGTTCATGTTTATTATTGGCGATACGTGGTTGTTAAGCATACATAAATATAAATAATTTATTATTCCTATTGAATTTTTCATTTTCTTTAAGAAAAAATTTAGTATAAAAATAATACTTTGTAAAATATATTTATATTTAATATATTAATCATTATTTATATTTTTCATTATTATAGATTTTTTAAATACACCGGCCTTTTGTTATTTCATCTTCTGTTCTTGGATACATTTCCATACAGATGATAATATCCCAACAGTTATATTATACATAATTTAATATTTCACTATTATAATTTTGGTTTTCCAAATTTTAAAATCGATTAATAAGAATAACTGGATGATTTTTAAGTTGATTATTATTTTATATTATATTTATATTTTTATTAATAATAATTTTTAATATTCCTAGGTAAATATTTGTACAATACAGTTTTTATTTTATGATTAATCATGGTTAATATTATATATATTCGTAATAGTGTGAAAGTCAATTAATTTCATCAATCAATTTTTCTATTGAAGCTGAAATATTAATTTTTAGGAAAGTATTACTACAACTTTGTGCAAATTAATTGAAACAAAAACATTTTTATGAATAAAAATCATTTTCCCTGTACCCAAGACATGTCATTATGAAGTTTATACATAAAAGTGTATGACTAATGAATTAGCTTAATAATTTATTAACTAGACATTTTAATTCTTGGAAACATTATCTCGTGAATCTGCATGCTTTGAATAAAAATAATAAAATAACAAATAACAAATAACTTGTATTTATTTTGATAATTAATTTTCTTATTAAAGGTTCCTGCTAAAACATTGGAATTTATATTCAAGATAGAATCTATGGATTATCATTATATTCTCTATTTATCAGCTGACTCATGTCGTGGTCAGGGTCCTCGAAGTCGGCCCATCACAATTCATTATCAGGCGTCCAACAAAGTAGCGTTTCAATGGGCATGGGTAGTTGTTTCTGGAATTATTTGTGGCACAATTGTTACCTTTGCAATCATTTTCATGATTTGTAAAACACAACGAGCAAATCACCGCTTACCCAAACATAGCCAAATTCTCCTTGTCAGCTCCAATAAAGAAATCGGGGATACTGTATCTAAAAAGGCAGATATCTCGCATTTCAATCAAATCCAGTCTCAGAAATTGCTAAACAATTATGAAACAATTTCTCCATATTTTGAGAGAGCTCCATCAGATTTATTTTCATTGGAATTAGATCCACACTCTAGTACAACGACTTTTCCTCGACATAATTGCTCTACGGAAGATCCGAATACATTGTTTAAATTGGATGAAAATCGCAATGATTCTTTAGCATATGCCAGTAGTAACATTATATACAAGGGTTGTCAGCATTATAATTTTAATTTGGTTAATAAATATCCTCCAAATTTCTATGGTCCTTTCATTGATGTTTATAATGATCCTTCAAATTCTCATTTTATGTCATCAGATTCTCAAATTCTTGGTAATGCTCTAATTCCTCCGCCACCAATGTATCCTCCTCCACCTGCTCCTAAGAATCTAAATAATTTTCCAGATAACAGTAATTTATTTTTGATTGATAATATGAAAATAATGTTTATATTTATACATTTATTAAATTATTGTTTATTGTTAAAAGGATATAAAAGTTTAAAGAGACATTATTTGGTCTTTACGTCATAAAATATGAAATAGAAGATTTCTTGAAATTCATTACAACTTACAATACCTGTCACTAAGTAATAAGCCACCTTTCTCAAATATAATTTTTTTCATTCTAAGTTATTTTTATTATTTAAAAAACAAAGATTTATCTTAAAAATTTATTTAAATAACAAAGCAACATTTTTACATTCGAATGCATAAACTTCAGCGGCAATCAGTTATCGATTCTGTAGGGATGTTCGGACAAGAAGACGACCTTCACGGTTTGTCGTCTTTCTAGGTCGCCCAGTCTACTGGATATCTTTCACTGAGCCAGTCGCCTTGTACTTCTTCACAATTACCTGTACATTTCCTCGACTTCTTTGCAATTTCTCTTTCAGGAATTCGGTTTTTTCGCCCATAAATACGACTCGTAAACGCACTTCGTCTGATAATTTCCGATAATGTCTCATTTTTTAAAATGAAAATATTTGATAATAATACTTCATTGATACAAAATCCATGAAATGTTATGTATAATGTATATTAATAAGAACAGCATAATGAAACAAATTATGAATGCTTAATATTTCTGGTGGCTTATTACTTATTGCCAGGTACTGTATATTATTTTATTTTAATTAATATACGTATGTTATAACTGCTTCTTTGTACATTAAAAACAATATCAAAATATAACAACATCATTTCATATATAATAAATTTTATATTAATAATTTTAATTCTAATAAATTTGGTTTTAATAAAAAACTTTTCAAAAAGAAATTATATTATGAAAAATGAGAATAAAAATGAAATCGTCGCGATTCAGATTATTCTATTTATTCCATCCTTATTCATAATATTTTATAAGACTATTTAAGGGGATAAAATATGAAAGTTATTTTGCCAGATTTTCAATTGCAATTGTGTTGAAGAATAAAGAGTTAATTAATTTGGTTATTAAAAGAGAAGTAATTACAATTGAAAAAAATGATTTCAATTTCAGTTCAAGTCTTTTAATTAATAGTTAAAACTGTTTTAAAATATAATTTGATGTGCACATTTTCTATTTTGTATTATTTATTATTATAACCTTTATTTTTATTATATATATACCTTCTTTATTTTTCCTCTTAACACAAAAATAAATTAGACTATATTTAAACTTAAGAAAGTATTATATCACATATATTTGACACAATCTTTAGAATAAAAATTAATTTAAAAATAAATTTATTACAATTGTTAGCAGCCATTTCAAAAAATTGAGACATTTTTAAATATTTTATTATTTGTTTGAAAAATAATAATATTGGGTTAAGTAAAGTCTTTTTTGTATTGACATAAACAAGATAAAATAAAAAGAATTGAAAGTCTAAATCATTAAAAATATAAGAAATACATATTTAATCGATATGAAGCTCAATAATTTGAAGGTAGCAATGGAAGAAAAGCGAATAGAAGTGAGCAATAAATATGGTGTAATCTTTCAACAAGATAACTTGAGACTGTTTCTTTACAGACCAGACAAAAGTTATTACAATTTGAATTGAATGTTTTGTTCCACCAAGCGTACTAACCAGATCTGGCATCATCAGATTTTTATTCCTTATCCTTACAGAATTCTCTTAGTTAAAAATATCAGGTTTTTAGAGGACTTCCAAAAACACCTGGAGGAGTTTATCGATATAAATCTCGAAAAATCTTGAAAGGTGAAATTTTCAAATTACATGCCAGATAGTGAAAAGTCATTTATTTAAATGGTTGATATATTGTAGATAATAATAGATCGACTGTAAGTTTTTCTTAAAAATACGAAAACTTTTTATTTAACCAAAGCCTGAAAAATAAATCAATCTGTCCACGAAAACTGAATATTGTGTGAGTGAAAGGATTAATAACACCAGCCTAATACAGATTGCACATATTCAATAAATTAATATAATGTGCTTTTTTATAAAAATTTTAAAATGTGATGATATTTTAAATGTAATAAAAAAATATTTTAAATATTAAGGTACTTTATAAAAGTCTAAAATTCTAAAATACTCGCAACAATATTATGATAAACACTAAAACTTAATTTCAATTCCAAAAGGAAAATAAATAAAATACAAAATATTAATAAATATCTTCAGAGCGTTTCGAAAACTGACATGAAAAAAAATGTTGTGTGACTGTTACGGAAAAATTTGTTAGGTTATGGAAATATGAATTTTCTGAACTAATTGTCAGCTTAAATTATCTATGTGAGCATCACTGTGTTCATGTTTATATTCAAAAAATCAGGAAAACCCAGAATTCAATAGCTGGGATTTTTTAATCGGAAATGTTACCAAATAATATCACTTCCAAAATGAATAGGGGTTGGTGTAAAATATGATCATATCGTAAAAAAAAGATACTTACATTGACTGCAGAATGTTATATTGGTTTGTTTTATTCAAATTCTTCAAAGTAATCCTGAAAAGTAAATCAATCTGTACACAAAAATTGAATATTGTGTGAGTGAAAGGATTAATAAAACCAGTCTAATCGTTCTGATTTGGCCCGATACGATTGATTCAGATTTCCAGTTATCAAAATAGAGTATTCAACAGATTTGTTCTTAAGGCATTTAAATCACATTCTTTGGTCAATCTTGATTTGGATTGGAATAAATACTTCAACGATGATTTGTGTAAATGATAGAGTATGAATAATGATGCTGGGTATTTTCAAAAGCAATGATGTCATTTATTTGCATAAACTCATTTCATTGATTTGTTATTCTCAAACATCTCCAATACTCTCCGTTTTTTCAAGACTGAAGAATTATTACTCGTACTTAAATCTCACTGTACAAGCTAAAATATAATCATAATATAATTTCAACAGGGTCTGTATCCTTCAGGAAGACTACTTTGCTTAAATTTTGACAATTAAAACAATGAATTTTTTTGATCTAGAAATGTTTTTCTAATGTTCAAAAATATTAAAGTTTGATTACAAAACTAATTATATAAAACTCATAAATTGAACACAATTTCCTCCCAAATATGCAAAAAAGCGATAGTAAAAAAATGTTGCATTTCACAATAATATGATCCAGATTTTTATTACTTCTATTTCCATAATCCAGTATACCTTGATCATTTGATTACTTATTATTGGGGAAATAGTCAATCTCGTACAATGTCAAGCCGAAATGTGATGTCTTTGAAATCATTTTTTTATTTTCCTTCTTTCTGTTACATTTTGACGATAAAATGAAAATAATTTCTTTAACCAATTTAAGAATATATAAATGTTTAGAATGGAAATATTTGTTCAGTTTCCTTCGGCTTGTTTGGTATTGAATGGTATTGGAATTGTAACAAGGGATCAATTATAAACGACCAGTGTATTGGATCTGTTTCTATTATTTATTAAGTTATATTCCCTTTTTCTTTGAAATATCTTGAAAACCTCGTATTGATCTAAGTTAGTCACTGTTTATAGGAACAGTATAAATTTATTGTGATAGAAAATATTATTAAAAGAAATATCATAACTTAATTACATTCGCAATGTCCATGGAATATAATTAGGGAAATGAGGTTCTTGATAATTCGTCGGTCATAATTAAATAAACTGTTTAGTATTTAGCAAAATATCATTTCAGAATAATAAAGTTAATTGGATAAAATATCTTGACTGGTTTCTTTGATTCATAAGTTATACAAGTAAGAAAAAATATAAATAAATAAATAAATAATTTTTTGTTCTATTTGCATTCGCTGAAGATCTTGTGATGAGGAAATCAGTTAAATTAGACTTATTTGATTAATTATTTTAATTCATCTTATACTGTCAATTTAGTGAAACGACATAATAGTTTTTATTAATTAATTAAATATTTGAAGTTTATAATTTATTTTTCTGACAGGGATGATAATCTGAAACGTCATCTTTTGCTCATTAATTAGATCACTCGTCACAGCATCGTTGAATATTGACTCGATCTGACACTCACTTTTATTCTGCTACATTCTCGCAAGATTTGACTGACAACTGTGAAAATAAAAAATTGCATCTTAACTAAATACCAAGCTGAATAATTGTGTTATTTTAAACAAATAAAAAGAAAGGGAATCTTTCATCGTGATAAACGCTAATATTTATATATCAACTATGAGGACATTTTTAACTGGTGAAATTCTTTATTATTATACTACTAGTAAAAATATTTCAAAAAGATTAAAATTTCTCAAATTGAATTAAAAAATATCAAAACTCAAATGGATGGATAAGTAATATTAATTATTTTTTTATTGATAAATTAAATATTGATTGATTACTATTGGGTTGTAACTTGATTTTTCATGGTTTTGAATAATATATATTTATAAAAAAAACATTTACAAATAATATTGAATAATCAATCGATAATGTAATTTCCATTATTATTTAGGACATTCTCTTATTTTATTAATTAATTATATTAATTATTTTAAATTGATAAATTAATTATTGATTGATTACTATTTGGTTGTAACTTGATTTTTCATGGTTTTGAATAATATATATATATAAGAAATTTATTTACAAATAATGTTGAATAATCAATCGAAAATGTAATTTCCATTATTATTTAGGTCAATCTTTTATTTTTCACCAGTTTGTTGAAACCTCTAATCCAGAAATTGATTAATCACTTTAATGCTCTCCTCTAAATTAAACATAACGCCTTTCATTTGGTTAAGCATTACGCGGAAAAGATAGAAATCTGTGATGGCAAGGTCTATGAGATTGATGATGAATTTCATGATTTTTAATGTATTATCTCGCGTTATCGTGGAAAAGAATGATTTTGATTTACTTATTCTGTCTTTTCTCTTTCATAATGTAGTTTACTTTACATAATTGATTCATTTATAGATGTTTGTCGACTGCTTAGTTTTCACAGATCATTTTTCAATATATCAAATGACCTAATATTAATACAGAAGAAAAATAATTGAAATATAAAACAAATAGTTCATTATGATGAAAAGTATCATAGTTTCATAGAAATCAGAAATTATTAATTTATACAATAATAATATGATTATAAATTCTTCTGGATAAAGGTGATGTATTCAAAAATCTTTGTGAGAAAAATTGGTAGTAATTAGGGGTGTTATTATCATTTCAACTCTAATTGCAAAAAGGAAAATACATTTTTAGCTTTTTATTTATAATCCGTCATATATTCATATTAATTTCATATATAAAGAAGAGCTGCATTTTCAACATTGTATCATATCGCAAAAATTGTTCATTTCAAATAATAATCCATTTAAACAATTTTTGCAAATAAATAAAAATCTATATTAAAATATTTTATGCTTCAAAAATATTCAATTCACTGGAGGGAATTTAATTATGTAAATTTTTAGTTTCATTTTACAATTTTAATTCTTGTTTCGTCAATGCATTTTCCTTTGGAATGTAATAAAAAAATATTGGTAAATATCTTAGATTTTTAGATTAATAAGATTTTAGTAATATTCAAATCAATATATTATTACAAAATATTTTATTATTATTTTGCTAATTTGTTATATAAGTGATAGAATCAATCCATAAAAAGTATTTGAGTATTAAATATTCTATTCTAATTAGATGCGTTATTTAAAATATTATTAATAATAATCAAGTTTTGTAATAAAATCAAAGCGGAATATAAAAATGTATTTTAAACAATTTATTAATTATCATTTTATATTCATTGTATAATTTTTATTATCAGTTTTAAAAATTTATTTAAAAAACGGGTCTTAAATATTATGTGGCTTGTTTCAGATATTTTTATATTTTTTTTAATATTAAAAAAAATTTACAAATAAAAGTAAAAAGTTTATGTAAAATTTAAATATTATAATTATAATATAAAGTTTAATATTTTTATATTTTCTTTCAATTTTAAAAAAGTATTTTTTCATTTGGCTTTGTAAATGTTTTTTTTAATAAAGTTAATTAATAATTAATTAAAGTGGATTGATAAGTTGAAAGTCATTTATTACTTTTGATATTTTCTTATTGGGGTTTATTGCAATGTTTTTTTATCTCATTTATTGATTTTTGATATAAATGTTTGAATTTAATGATTTCTTATAAATCGAAATTAACAATATTTATTAATTATTGTTTAAACTTTTAATTAAGGATATAATTATGACAATTAACATTATTAAAAATATTAATAACAAGTAAGAAAGAAAACTTGAGACATTTTCTCTATAAAAATATTCATAAATTCAAACAAAGTTTTTAAAATTTATCTGTTCTTTAAGGTTGTTGTTTGTAATTATTTGAATTGAGTCGTGGTGAACCTTACACTTGGCCTTTATCTGATTATAAAGAAATAAGCAAAAATATAATTTTAATCAAAATAAAACGCCTGGTTTATCTTCAGGTACAATAATGAAAAGGTTTGATAATCAACGAGAAGACTGTTCCTAATTTTGTTCATGTCTTATATATTGGAAAATAATGTTAAAAGTTTTTATAATTCTAAATTTTTTTTTTCGTCGTTTGAATATAAATAAATAAATTTCAAAGAATAATAAAATTTCAAAGAATTTTTTAAAAATTAAAGAACTCTAACCAGTTCAATTGAAATACATCGTCTGAATTCTCAAATTTCCTTTTATATTAAAAAATTTTATTTTATTTAAAAATCAATTTTTAAATTATATTTAATTGTTTATATATTGTTAACAAATTTTAGATTTTCATGTATTTTTATTGATTTGGAAGGATTACATGATTAAATATATGCATTTAATAATAGTAATATTTTAATAATCAATAAATCACGATAAAAGAATGTTTTAAAAAAGTGATAAAAATAATTATCTAATATTTTTATTGATTAAAAAAATCATTTTTGCATTGTTCTCACAGATTTAATAAAAAAAATGATTCATATTTAATGAATAATAAATATCCACTTTATCTATAAGATTTCAAATGAAATATAGTTTGTTTTAAAATTATTGATTTACTGAAAGATTTTAGAAATTTTTCGTTAAAACAAAAATTTTCATTTTAAAAAATTAGGTTAAATTATTTTGTTTTAGTTTTCAGTCAAAAACTAAAAAAAATTTTTTGAGATAAATCTAATGAAAATTTAAACACAAAGAGGAATAATAATAATAATATTATTATTATTATTATGATTTCAAATGCTTACATGTTTTGAAAGTAAATTAAAAAATATTCGAATACTGAATTTAATTTTGTTTAAATCTTATTTTTTAACATGTAGAACTAAACTCAAAGTTAAGTTTTTTTTACTTCATTTATTTACCTTTAATAGATATTTTATCAATTTTTTTTTGTTAATTTATTTCCATTTACAAGTTTCATGTATGAAAAAAAAACACCTAACATTTTTATATATAGTAAATTATGCCCTTATGATTTTTTATATTTATACTAATAAAAATTATTCGTTTTATTGAATTAGGCATAATAAAATATCTTTCAATTATTTAATCAAATTATTATTATGATCAATTATTATTTTTATTATTAATTTTAAAAGCAATAATTTTTTGATGAATAAAGTCAAATATTTTACGTTAACAAATTAACATTATTTTTATATTTTTATATCATTAGTTTATATTTCACAAGTGATGATTATGCATCTTAAATAATACACAATTGGATTTGGTTGTTGCTATTTATACCAAAATGCGCAAAAGTTGAAAGTAGTAATTGTCATATAAACTATAAGAATGGTTCGAACAATTAGTTTACTTGAATTTTTTTTAAAAATTCATGCCTAAATTAACAATTATTGAATGATTTTAATTTAAAGTTCTTAAAAATTATTAAGTTAGATTTTTTTAAATATTTAAATAAATGTTTTAAATAAATGTTGGTAAATTTTTACAAGTAAATATTTTAGTTTTCAAAAATAAGTAAGGTCCATGTTTGAAAAGTTTGTCTAAGTAATCGGATTTAGTGAAATATATTATCATTGCCTTGATCTTATATTATTATTTTAAATGACTACACAAGAATATAACTTAAACAAATCGTTGTCAAGTAATATGTTATAATTGTTGGTTCTAAGAAAAACTAAATGATCAGATCAACAAGAATGGTCAAGATAAGAAGATGATAAATAAAATTAATACTAAGAGTTTACTTGAGACAATACCGTGAAGATTGACTGAGAGAAGATTAACAAAATGAATTGCTGTTCAAGTCGAAAAATTAAAATGATTGAAAACAAAAGATTGAGATCAAATATAGAACGTAATAAGTGTAGGATTTGATCTCTCATTAAAATAATTTACCAGTTGATATCAAAGAAGACTGCCGCCATATTAATAGAAATTCTACAATTTATATAATTATCTGACATCTGATACCACTCAAAAGTCTGCTGTTAACTTTGTCAAATTAAAGTGATTTGATTTAAGTTTTTCGGGAAATTTTGAAAGAATATTCTTTCTTTTATAAAAATTTTGATTTTTTCTATTTGGGAAAAGTAATTACTTTTAATACTGCATTAAAAATACCCAATTATTTTCAAAACTCAGGATCAATAACTTATTATTATTACAGTAATATTCAATATAATTATATAATATAAAATAAGTTATTCCAAAATAAAACTAATGCTATTGATAAATTAATGTGTAATATAAAACAATTTTTTTCAAAACTTTATCTTGAGTCGTTTCATTTTTCCGATAAAATTTGATTTTCAATTTTCTGAAATATTGACCAATAGGAATGCAGCAAAATCTGATTCTCAAATAATGATTTATATTAAATTATCTATAATAATTATTAACTTTCCTTTTTTGATTGAAGTTGTCAGATGGTTAGACTTGTCGATTTTTCCAGTTTTATTTTGTTATTGAAAAGTAGCAAAATATCGCCTGTACACGTACAATATGAATTTTAATTATATATTAAATAATATTTTAAGTCATTTTGCATTTGGCAAGGGAAAATCTATTTTCTTGTTGGGAAAGCCTGGGTTGAGTCACAAAAGAAAAATAAAATAATAATTTATTTCCATCCTCTCGTTTATAAATCGTTCATTTGTACAACAGCTTAATTGTTCCTTTTTGAATTCATATGCGGATTTTGGTTGCACTTATCATTTAGGGGTAAAACGGTTTCCCTCTTCATTTCTCAATATGGAATTGAACTTGCTGATTAATTATTTATAATAATCAATGTTTGCATTTCATTTCATTTTTATTTCTTTCATTTTTTTTAAAAAGGATATTAAAAATTTATTAAACGTTATTTTTTGGAAAAAAATTTCTTTTGAATTTTTTATTTAAATTTTAATTTCACATTTAAAAGTTAAATAATTAATTTTTTAAAGTAATCTTTATTTTCATTTTTATTTAAATAAGTGGAAATTTATTATATTTCATAAAAATTTACCGTTATTTTTTAATTATAATTATTTGTAATAAATATTTTTTTAATTATTTTTTAAAATTATTTGTTTATTTATTATGAAAAATTATTAGTGAAATATCTTAATTAAATATCATAACTAAGTCGAGTTAAATTAACAAAAAAATATTAAAAAAATTTTTATGTAATATAAATTAAAAAAATATTTAAATATTAAATATTAAATAATAAATTATAATGATATAAAACTTTAAAAATAAGTTTAATTAACGAATTGTTTGTTTAATTGTTGAGTTATCCCTCATTTGTCTGGATATAATTTATTATTTGTGATATATTTATCGTAGTGGCCACTATTTCTGCTTCCCTCTTTCATTCATTCGCATTAAAACAAATAAAAAGATTTTGGCTAGTGACACTGCTATCTTGATATTAATAAAAAAGAATCAATTTTGTTTAAAAAAAATAAAACGAAGAAAAACTTATTAACGACAAATATGTATTCTAAAATAAGCCGAATCTCTAATTACAAAATAAATAATGCCATTTAGTGGTTTGGACATCGGTAATTTGACACCAAATAAATAATAACATAATATAAATATTCAGACATCCGACAGGGACATTAAATATTAATAATTGTAATAAATATCAAATAAAATACCAAATATAAATTGAATGGAGAATTTTAACATTCCCTATTTCTGAAGGCAGCTTGGAGAAAAATAGTGATGATGGCAGTGAAGCATTAACCAAATCCTGGGTCTTGTTAAAATGGAATTTGAGTTAGTAAAGAAAATATAGAGGTTAAATTATAAAGGAACGGGCGAAGTTTTCTGAAAAATGTCAATAATAGCAGAAAAATTCTATTATGAAAAAAGATTTTTTCCAGCGTTCACGTCTTTCCGCACTGTCAAAGTAACACAATCAGTTTCATCGAAATTATGATAGATCAGTTCGATAGTGAATTTAAAACTGATTGAAAGATATCTTCAGAATCCCAGTTCTATATTGATAAGATGAAGAATAGCTGAAATTGCTGTTTGGATTTCCAATGAAGATTGGCTGCTTTCAGTGGATCTTCGTAGAAATTAACAATGTGTGGTTTAAGTAGTAATAATAATTTAATTAATTAATAATAATAATGATGATAATAAT
>JBBMKC010254141.1:0-10184 GCA_037834085.1 Bipalium vagum | reverse complement strand
TCAAACAAATTTCCCAAAGCGTTTGTCAAGCTCGTCACTAAAGTAATAACGGTTCCTAACAAATTGCAATCAGTAATCAGTCCAAAACGATGCCCTTAATTGTGCACAATAGTTGACCAACCAGTACAACTACATTTTAAGATATGTTGTACATGTATATCTTTTTTCTCAAACAATGTGTAGCATTTCAAAATTTCTATTTTCATCTTTATATCCTTATTCTAGAAAAAATAAACGCTTTCGAAAATATTGTTCTTCCAATATTTTCATCTATATTAAACGACAAAACAAAACTAATGAAATTTAACTTTATCAATCAGATTTTTTTCAGTCTTTATGGACACATGGCATGCATAGTGGGAACTCTTCCAATTTTAACTCAATAATTTCAAAATATTAATAGAAAAATTTCTAATGAAACTTTTTAATATCAATTGAAATTACTTTATCTCCAAATTTCATAATTTTAAAATCTAGATGTCATTATATGAGCCAATGAAATTACAGTTTGAGCATTATATGCCGTTATTATTGAATTTAAAGAAAACCGCAGCAAAGAGCTGTGTCTTACTTCGAAAATCCTGTCATGATCATGCTCCATTGGTAAAGCAGTGGTTTTTATGTCCCGAAGCGGCTGTAGAAGCATTTAAATCACATATTTTGGACATTTCGACTTCGGAGTAGAATAAATTTTTCAATGACTGGTTTAACAGAATGAAATTATACAGATCTTGACAGTGAATACTTCGAAAAAGAAATATGTCAATTATAATAAATGCTTTCTCTGTCATTCCAGAAACTTTTTTGACTGATCTACGTACCTAAGTGCACCATACGACATACTATCATATAAATTTTTTAAAAATATGTGAAAAGCATTAAAATAAGATGCAAAATAATGATTTTTATGTATTAGGGAAAACTAGTTTTTGAGGGAAGAAAGCTTATAAAATTATTTTTCTTCCGAAAGCGAGAAAAATATTGAGTGAATAGTTTAGGCCTCTCTAGATGGCTGATTTTGATGAACTTTAAATATATTTAGATAAATTAAGATTTTTTTAAAAATTTATTAAGAAAAAACTATTCAAATGTACAGTTTAATTCATTGTTCAGTTCTTTGTTGTCCACTTTGAGAATTTCAATAGACTTTTTAGAGCTGAATACTTTTGCGTTAATAACACCGATTCTGTTCTCTTTTTTCCATTGGTTGCGAATGAAATTTAAATTCTGTATCCATTAATCACAATCTATCTGATAAAAATATCAAAAACCTCATCCTTGTATTTGAGATCATACAAGTACAATCCAAACGGCACAGCACATTGAAATGGTTTTTCCACAAAGTAATTTTTTCCCTGATTCAAAACATCTAGAGCCACTTCGCGAGTGATTTTATCAGTTGCAACATCGATCATACAGCCTACCAAATAACGAACCTGTTTCCCAGTTTCGTAATGATAATAAAAAAAGTACAGACTATTTACAAAAATCTTTCCAATTTTATAAACAAGTGAACACTAAAAAAAGAATGAAGTGCATTATAGATGACACAATATTACAGTTTAATTAAATGCCTAATAATAATAATCATTTACTTACTTCTATTTAAAATGTTGTATATATTTTTTTAATTCCTTAAAATACAATCCCCTTTTACTGATATTGATTTACTGATACCTTAAACGAATCTAAATGTTGTATTGATTCCTTGTAAAACCATGATTCAACCGAATTTGGAAATTCTTAAAATTTGAAAAATGTCTTTTCAAATAAGAAAACTCAATGGATTTATCTTCGAAAAAAAAATTATGTTATGCATAAGTTGAATGAATTTTGTCAGCCTAAAATTTATATTATATATACAAGGTGCGTTAGCTATTTGAGGACAAAAATTGTTAAAATATGATAATTTTTTAAGTGGCGCTAAAATTGATTTGCAATATTTATTGATACATTAAATAAATATTTTTTAATTTAGAAATGCAAGAGTTAACTTTTGAATTAACACAAGAAATGAACCCAAGTGGATTAGAATTTTTTATCTTACATCCGGGTTTCTCTTATATTGGGGTTCAGGAAGTTATGTAATAATTTGATAACGATAATTTTACGCAATAAGTCTAATAGAAATTAATTCAATATTATAATAATTTTATTACAAACCAAAATATTTATTGATTTTTGACTGCAATAGGCAAGAGTAAATATTTCTCATCACTTTATTTTCAACATCGTGAAATTCCTGGTATTCAGCTCCGAGTTTAACATTGTAATAGACTCGTAGCCTTTCATGAGCCTTAATAACTCCTTGTCGAGGTGGCTTTCTTTCAGCTGCAGATTCAATATTCCTCTCCACGTTTTGTTGGTTGTTTTCTCATTTCGAACAAGATCAATGATATTTTCATCGCTCAGTTGTCCGTAACAATAAAGGTTTTCATCACAATCGACCCATTCCATTAAATTTTTGGAGATTATCACGGATAAATAGAAGTTTGTGTCAACTACTTCTTTGTTGACAATATTGTTTTTGTCTCGATTATATTTGAAGCCTACAATTTTCAATTGTTTCTGGTTTTACGTTTGACCACGCAGTAATAGTAATTTCTTGCATCAGGGGTTTCATTGTAATTTTTGATTTTTTGTTATCTATTACACAAGAGTTTTCATTACATCCTTCTCTTATATCCAAGTCATTTCATTAGTAAAGTAGATGTGTGAGAAGATCAACTTCAAAAATATTCTATTACACCCGGCTTCTATTTTAATTATATAATTTAAACAAATGATAATGATATGCCATAATGCAATTCAGACAAAATATTTTGGTGCTAATTTTATTATGATTATAATAATTTTGATTAAAAAATACAATAGTTGAACCTCATCGAATGCTCACAGAAGTTTATGGCGAAATTGGTAATGAATAATTTATTTTAATGAATAATTTATTATTGTTTTTGTTTATTGATTTTCATGTACATATCAACACACTTGAAAAATTTTAAAAATTGACAACTTTATTTGAAATTTCAAATTCATAATTGAAAAACAATGTCGAAAATTTTAAAATATTCAAATCTCAAGATGAAATTCTGGTTTTATTTTAAGCCTTCTGAAAATTTTTAGTGAAAAAATTCTTAAATCAATAATGATTTTTCAATAAAAATCGATTATATTCTGAATTTTTTGAAATTGATATAACCAAAAAATTAAAAACTTTTTATGTCAATCATCATAGTCAATTTTTAAAACAAGTTAAATTAATATTTATTATCTGATCGGATGCGGTTGATTAATTAATTAATATTAAATTAAAAAATAGATAAATCAAAACATCACAAACAAAAGACATTTTATAATTGGCTCGTCACAATGGACAATAGAAATTAAGATCAACAATCAACAAGGTTAGGATTAGGAAGAAAAAATTCTGAAAATTATTTAGAGATTAAAAATTCTGAAAAAAACTAGGGTGACCCAAAAGTTCGTGGTCACTTTTTGTAATTGTAATATTAAAGTTAGATTATCCTTATAAATTAAACTAATTTAATCTTATTTTAAAGACATAACAATTAATATGCTAGAAATAAAATAAATTGACCTAAAACTTTTTCTTAGTATTACAGAATAATATGATAGTTGATGATAGTCGTATTCGTTTACTCAATTATTGGAAAAAAGGATTCAGTGTCAGATCTGCTGCAGTTGAAATATTTGAATTGAAGACAAATATGTCAATAAAACCACAGCTATCAAATGGTTTAAAAGATTAATTTCTGGCAATACGAATCTTAATGATGAGTCACATTCTGGAAGACCCTCAACATTTGATTCCCAAGGAATTATGCATTCTTTGGATGAAAATCCCTGTATCAATGTCAGAAGACTTTCAGATGAAGTTCAAATTCCGAAATCTTTAGTACATCGCAAGCTTATGTCTTTTTATAAGAGAAATAGGAGACACAAAGTTGTCCCGCATGATATAGCTTCCGAACAAGCGGAAAACATTTGCAAAATAGTGAACAGCTTTAATTGGTAGATGGTTAAACACAACAGATGTTTTAATATTTTAGTGACCACGAACTTTTGGGACACCCTAATATTGTTAGATTTAGGGTTTAAGACGAAAAAATCTTTAAAATATGAGAATGGTGATTTGATTTATAGTCAGAAATCTTAAAATTTTCTTTGAAAAATTTATTTTTATTTAAAAATTTTGTTCTATGTATTATTTAAATAGGTAACTATGGTTATCATTTCAATTTTGATTTTTTCGAGTTTTCATTGTTAATAACTTTTTATATATTAACTTAATTAGAAAAAATTTTAAATTTCATAATAAGAATTTATTCTCCTTCAGATATAATAATAATTTAAGGATGGAGATACTGTACCGTTATCATTAATTCACCATTACCATTTTATTCATAAAACTTTCCGCCGTTATGTATACATCGATATATTTTGTTACCGATTCCCTAGAAATGGCCGGGTGTGATTGCATATTTGAAATAGATGTCGGCGACTCGACGATTTCAATGTGAAGTGTTTTTTCTGGATTTTTAGAATTTAAGTAACCATCTAGATTGGTGAAGCCACAATAATTATGCTTTCCAGATAGAAGTCGAGCTATGTCTCGGAACTTGTCCATATTGAAATTTTCTCTGAAAGACATTTTTTAATATTTTCCGATGAAAAATATTAAGTTGATGAACAAAGAGAATAATGGTCTGATATTTATTGAATGTAAAACTTATTATTGATTTTTAAAAAATAGCTTTCCTTAATGAAAAAATTTTATAAAATAGTCAGCAGTAATTAATAATACCTTTCGAGCGTATTAACCAGGTATAAAAATATGTTTTCAAATTAATAAAATAAAAAACAGATACAGATTTGGATTTTAAAAAATAATCAAAATTTATTAAATAATATAATATATTCACTTACCCAACGTAAGAAAACTGAACACATTCCCATGCATTTAAGCAATCCATCCAAAAATTTCCGTGTTCAACAGCCGCAATCCGATACAAATAGGTTCGATTTGCTACACTAGATATTATATCAATATCTGGGGGAATTTCTTTCAATTGATGAATTCTGATCATTTCTCTGGAATTTGACATGTTATAATTCAAACGAATCCTCAAATCATCAATCTTGAACGTATGAAGGGAGCTAGAAATAAATAATTAAATAATAAATAAAACTTGACTAATTACTTTGTTTTGAATGAAACAGTATTCCAAAATGCGTGAACATTTTTATCTGTTCTACTGGAGCACTTAACACCAAATGGTTTGATAGTAGGTAATAGTTGAAATAGATTTTCCTTTATAAAAAAATGTAAAATAAATAATCATTGATGGATATTGTATATTACTTCGATAACATTACAAACCGATTTTGAAAGTCTATTTTCTTTAGAAATTCCACTAAAATAATTAATTTTAATATTACTGTTTGTTTATATTACTTATATTGAATTCCCAAATAAGATAAATGCATTAAATATTGTTTAAGGTTAAAAACTTTATTAGACATGTAAATAGGAGATTATATAATGATGAAAATTTCAACTGATAACAGATATTTGATTATATAAACAAATATTATTGTGGACTTTTTATACACAATTTTCTTCTATTAGTGATTTATCAAAAAATTATTTAAACAACTAAAAAATTGGATTTTAGATTATAAGTTCATGTAGTTATAACATTTAAAATCTTTCTGTTAATTCTTTGGATAATTTTATCATTTACTAATAAAATTTTTAAAAATACAAAATCACTCATCTGGTATATGACTGTCACCTACTTTTCAGAAATAATGATTTCATTGTTTATTTATATTTGTTTATTGTTATCACTTTCTGTTAAAAAGCTTTTTTAATTTTCATTATCATTCTTTATTTTTTATTAATATTGTGCAAAAAATTCTTTTATGTTGCTTAAAACGTTTTACAGAGACTTGCTAGATATACTATTAATTATGCTTTACAACTCTCTCTGAGGAAATGTAACTAATTGAAGATTAAAGAACACCAAGATTTATATATACAGGGTCTTCCAAAAGAAGCTTTACTACTTTAAGTCGCTATTTCTCCGTACATAAAAATTAAAAAACCAATTAATTTTATTCATACCTTTATTTAAAGACAGATATTACAAAAATTTATATTTTAAATATGATGTCATTAAAATGACCGCATCTGGCAGCCTTATTAGTTTGGGCTGTTTTAATGGAATTTTGCATATCTTTTTGGCATAAGTCAATTGAGATCATAGCGTTTTGTTGTCTTTGAGTTGTGTAATAGTTTTTGGTTGATTAATATAAACTTTATCTTTTAGGTATCCCCATAAGAAATAGTCTGGAGCCGTCAAAACGAGAGATCTGGCAGGCCAATCAACATCACCGAAACGTGAGATCACACTAGATGGAAAATTTTCGTGTAAAAATGCAATTATTTTCCTATTTGTATGGAGTGTGGCACACACAAAGTGTGCCCTGTTTATCCCCCCATTTTTTTTCATGTACAAAAACAGCTCTACAAATAGGTCGAAAAAATACGTTTGGCAACAAAAAAATAATTATACAAAATTACTAAAAATAGAAAAATAGAGAAAATAGAAAAATATTTTAAAAAAGTAAAAAATATGAAATATAAAAAAGCATAAAATATATTTTTTTAAAATTCAGTGCTCGTTTTTGTTCACGAAAAACATGTTTTGATAAACAGGTTACACTTTGTGTCATACAAATAGCAAAATATAAGATACATTTTGTGTCACATAAATAAAAAAGTCAATAAAAAAAAATAATTGTACTGGGGACAAATATATATTTTTTGACATTTGATTTTTCTAGTTTTTATTTTTTAAAAAATTGTACTGGGAACAAATATATATCTTTTTTAATTCCAAAAGATCACTAAAAAATTCACTAAAAATGGTTTTGTGAAATTTGTGATAAATCTATTAATAAAAAAATATAGGTCATCATGAAGATACAAAAATACATGAAAAAATATTCAACGATTTCAACGAAAAAACAACGATTAAAAATAACAATAAAACTTTTGAAAATTTTTGTGATGATAATGAAATAAAAATCTATTCAACAAAGAATGAAGGAAAAGCAGTTTTCATTGAAAGATTTATTAGAACTCTAAAAAATTTAATGTTTAAAAAATTTACGGAACAGGCAAATGGAAAATGGTTACATCTTTTACAAAATTTAATAAATTTCTATAACAACAAAATTCATAGTTCAATTAGAATAACACCAACAGAAATGAACTCCGCTCTAGGAAGAAATCCTGAATATGTCGTAGTCGAATACCTCGTAGTCACGAAAATTTCTTTATAGATTTTTATGGCAATACACTGCGAATTCCATCTCCTTATATACTATTCTGATCAGACAATCAATCAATCGTAGACCAGCTTTATCAATGGTGAATGTCAATTTCCTTTTAGCTTGATAATTCTAAATCGATCCCTCCTTGCGGATCCTGATTTAATCTTGACAATTTAGGTTCGCCATTGTCAAGATTAGATCCCTTTTGGAAATAATTAATTGTCCTTTTTTGTTTGAACGTACTTTTTAATTAATTTATTTATTATTATTATTATTATTATTATTATTATTATTTACAGGGATGTGTCCTTGGCTAACTCATATAGACCATCAACTTTATATGTTTTATTATTAGCTCTAATTGTTTATTCTCCTCTTTTCGCATGTTAAATCTTTATATTATCAATTTTACTTAAATATTCTAACCAATGAATACATTTATAAGAATATATATCTTCAAAATTACTTAATCTCGGTATTCCAATTTCTTCATTATTTGTCATGGACATAAATATTTTTGTACAAATTTGTGCTATTGTCATATATTGCAAGGGATTCATATTTAAAACGTTTTCACTTGAAATATTTATATTTAAAAATAAATCTCTAAAAATTAAACCACCTTTAATTAAGATCATAACATCTGTTAAACAATAATAAAACATTTGAATTTGAAAATTAAGTATTTCGTTATTTTGTATTTTTTCATCATGCCATTGTTTTAATAAATTTTTTTCTTTATTATTATCGCTCATATAACTATAACCATAACATTCTAAATCTGGATATTTAACAATGTAATTTTAATTTATATTGAAATAATGCGGAAAATATCCTTTGGAACCTTTAAAACCAAATGTTTTTGGAAAAGCTTTTAATGGACATAAAGTAAACTTTATTGAATTTAAAAATCTTGTATTAAAATGTTTTATTTGCATGTATGTGATTTTACTTCCTGAGCTAATTTTTTCAACTGGAAATTTATTTTGAATAAACAAACCTAATATTGGATGATTATCATATCCTTTTGTATAATGTGCTATAAAAGTATATTTTTCAAAATTTTTACAAATAAAAAATTTACAAAAAGTATCAATTGAGTTTTCAATTATTATTTCTTCTAAAAATTCTATAAATATTTTCAATTGTTGAATTTTATAAATTTTTAGTAATAAGTTTAAAAATGTAATTGAATTATTTTGTATTTCATAAAATATATTTCTTTCATTATCAAAAGCGATTGCATAATTTATTTCATGATAACCAGCTGTTTCTTGTGTTGCTTCAAAATCAAAAAATAAATATTTATCATTTAGTTTAAATTTTCCTTCATTATTTTTTAAATAACATTTGTGATTATTGAATGGTGATATATATTGTTCATGACAAATTGGACAATTCTTATAACCACATTTGTGTTTATATGATTTAAAATTTTCTTCATTACAAATATCGTAAACTTTATTTATTTCTATAAGATTTACAATTAATTGTTTTATAT
This sequence comes from Bipalium vagum, assembly GCA_037834085.1. Taxonomy (NCBI): domain Eukaryota; kingdom Metazoa; phylum Platyhelminthes; order Tricladida; family Geoplanidae; genus Bipalium; species Bipalium vagum. Next base: position 1,318 of record JBBMKC010254141.1, on the reverse strand, counting down.
GTAAGTTGATTTTGAAATCCTATTAAACAGTCATGACAATATTTTCTTGATTTTAAAAAATCTGCTATTTTTGTTATTGAAATAAAATGATGATTCTCGTGATCATAATAAACAAAAGTTTGTTTTTTAAAATTTTCATTTCTTTTATATAAAATAGATTCATAATTACTATTATTATAAACTATAATTCTTACATTTAAAAATTTTTTTAAATCGTCAATATTATTTCAAGTTTCTTTAATTTCTACTTTAGCCATATTATGTAATTTTATTGTCCATTCTTCTTGAATTGAATCACCTCGTTTAATATACCTCATTCTATTATCACGTTCGGAAAAGTTAAAATAGTTTTTATTTGTTTCATTATCATAAGTTAAAGAAGTTATTATTGATCTTGCTAAACAGATTGTATCATTATTTAGAATTATGTTAATAGGATATTTTTTTAAAAGAAAATATTTGATTAAATATTATTATAAAAGAAAATAATTACTTGAAATTATGGAAGGCTTTAAAAACAAAGAGGTACAGAAGTGCATCATTAAAAGGTTGGATGCACTGGAGGAAAAAATTAGCTTGATCTATGAAAAACTTTCCGTCAACTACCTTGGCAAAGCCCAGATGGACAAAGAGCAAAGAAGAAGAGTCAACTCCAGTAATATAAAAAACTTTAAAAACACGTCCGGATCCAAGGTGATTGAAAACCTCCAGAAGATATATGCAGGTAACTACAGACAACCAAGAAGAAAGATAAATTGTATTTCCCACTCGGCAAATTTTTCTGTGATATTTTTAAAAATAAATTAAATAAATAAATATTAAATAAGATATACCTTTAATTAATTAATATTAATTATCAAAATACAAATCAAAAAGGAATACATTGGGTTTGATATTACAATGGTTACTACTTTGATTCTTATGGTTTACTTCTTAATTAAATTACATCTTGGTAAATTAATACTGTTTAAAAATATGATGTTTATAAAAAATATCCAATTTTTTTCCTAAACGAGGTGGAGATTCAATACCCCTGGAGGTGGTAATATTCAATTGTGGAGCATCCCACAATAGACATTTCTTTGACATTTTTAATATCCCATTTTGTTGTTTACTGATTATGATTTTTATTTGAACAATAAATGTTATGATGTTACTTTTTATTATTATGTTAAAGATATTTAGCTGATAATCACTAAATGCCTCTTTAAATAATAATAATAATAATAATAATTATTATTATTATTATTATTATTATTGTTATTAAAAATTTCTGTTAAAATATAGAACCTGGTAATCAACTAAAATTGGAAATCAA